>JAODAL010010238.1:0-106277 GCA_025379985.1 Phyllomedusa bahiana | reverse complement strand
CGATCACCTAAAAACCTTGCCGATTTCAACTTTGTCGATAAAAATCGCTCAACACTATTACAGAGGCTACATCATTGAGGAAAAGGTCCCATCTCTTAATAAGGCAGCAAATTTATATATCTTCTCAGCTAAGTTGCATCTTGGTCCTGGAACAGAGCAAGGACCATGAAAATGTTATTAAGGCTCTTTTTATTCATCAACTTTATTCCTACATGTTTCCTAATCGCTGTGATCTATACATAATTTTAAGTGGAAAAAACGATAAGGTTGAAGACGTGAAGACGTGGGAAAATATCAGCACAGTAAGTAAATGTACTGAGAGCCCGTACTCCCTTTTGTGATCATTGGTAGGGTTTACAGTGCTCACAGAGGATTAAAGATCCCCTTTGAGCCTGGAAGAAAACTGATTTAATCTCTATTATAAAAAAAAAAAAATGTTTACAACTGTTAGAATTTTAAAAACAGGGAACATGCTGCTGCAAGAACTATTATTGTGAGAAAATAGAGATACAGTTAAGGGTATTTCAAGTTATGTGCAAAAGTTATCCTTCTTTTCCCCTCTGATACAGGAAAAATATAGAACTGAGAATAGAGGGGTGGAAGGAATATCAATATAATCAGATATAATGACTGCAAAATTAAGGGAACCTTTGGTGCAATCTGTGCAGCTGCACAGAGGCCCAGTAGATAGAGATGGGCGAATCGATTCTAACGAAGTGGAATTTGTTTAGAATTCCAGGAAAACTTCGGTTCTGAACGAAGTCGAAGTTTGGGGGACTTTGGGTGAACGAAGTGTGCTTTGATTGCTAAAATGGCTGCGAGCACATGGCGCTACATAGGGCAAAGAACTCTGGGAGGAAGAAGGGCATAGCCTGCATGACATGTGCAGAGATGAAGCCAATCAGAGACCGGCGGGATTCTGTGACGTCACCGCACTATATCATAGTTGCCAACTTTTGAAAATGAAAAAGCAGGAGGTTTTAGTGGGCGGCGCGTAGAGCGCCGCGGCAAAAATTTGCATGGGCACGCCCATCTTGTCGGTATGCCACGCCCCTTCAAAAAGTCACACCCACTCCACCTAACTGCATAACGGCTTTGGAAGAAAGCCAGGTAGATGCCCTTATAGCCAGGTAGTAACCCCCGATAAGCAGGTAGTGCCCCTTACAGGCAGGTAGATGCCCCCTTGTAGCCAAGTAGATGCCCCCTCTGTAGCCAGGTAGGTGCCCCCCTTTGTTAGCTAGGAGAGGCCCCCCTTTGTTTGCCAGGTGGTGCCCCCCATGTTTGCCAGGTAGTGCCCCCTCTGTTGCCAGGTAGTGCCCCCTCTGTTGCCAGGTAGTGCCCCCATTGTTGCCAGGTAGTGCCCCCTCTGTTGCCATGTAGTGCCCCCATTGTTGCCAGGGAGTGCCCCCTCTGTTGCCAAGTAGTGCCCCCTTGTTGCCAGGTAGTGCCCCCATTGTTGCCAGGTAGATGCCCCTCTGTTGCCAGGTAGTGCCCCCCTTGTTGCCAGGTAGATGCCCCCTCTGTTGCCAGGTAGATGCCTCCTCTGTTGCCAGGTAGATGTCCCCTCTGTTGCCAGGTAGTGCCCCCTTGTTGCCAGGTAGTGCCCCCATTGTTGCCAGGTAGTGCCCCTCTTTTTCCAGGTAGTGCCCCCATTGTTGCCAGGTAGTGCCCCCCTCTGTTGCCAAGTAGTGCTGCCCCCTTTGTTGCCAGGTAGTGCCCCCCATTGTTGCCAGGTAGATGACCCCTCTGTTGCCAGGTAGTGCCCCATTGTTGCCAGGTAGATGCCCCCTCTGTTGCCAGGTAGATGTCTCCTCTGTTTGCCAGGTAGATGTCCCCTCTGTTGCCAGGTAGTGCCCCCATTGTTGCCAGGTAGTGCCCCCATTGTTGCCAGGCAGAGCCCCCCATATAGCTAATAAAAATAAAATAATAAAATCCACTTACCTCACCAGGCTCCTGCAGCACGGCCGCTCCAGACTATCTCCTCAGCGGCGCAGGGGGAAGTGAGAGCAGCCGCGCGTCACTCCCCTGCAGCCGCTCGTCACTTCCCCTGCGCTGCTGACCTGTATGTGCGGCGCACACACCGGCCCGGACATACAGGGGGAGGAGGGAGGAGGAACAATCCCTCCTGCCTCCTCCTGCACAGCGAGACCCCGGGCGGGTGAAGCGGGTGCAGCGGCCGCTTCACCCGCCTGCAGAGCGGCCCGGCGGCGCCAGAGTAGCGCACTAGCGCTACTCTGTCGTCGTGGCCCAAATTTAAAGAGACCCCGCCGCCTGCTGGCGGCGGGAGGAATGCCAAGTCCCCCGGGAGGGCAGAAGGGGACCCCAACTAGCGGGACCCCCCGCCAAAAACGGGAGAGTTGGCATGTATGCAGTATATAAGTCCGGGCGCGATGCTGGGAGCTCATACCGCTCTCACTGTACTGATCAGGGAAGGTGCTGCCGCGGCTGATTGTTACTGAAGAACTGATTTTTTATACACGTTTTTTTGGTGGGTGTCTCAGCTTGTCTCAGAGACTGCTTCTCTTAACTTCTATTTTGTTTTTTTTGGGGTTTTGGGATCTGAAACCCAAAGTGTGCGTCCACTGCAGCTGCTTTATACATTTAAATCCTATTGCTCACAGGACATTGAATATCCAAGGGGGATCTAACCAGTTCCTGTTGTATTAAATTTAAGGAAACAGTGTTTTTACAATACAAATACCACTTCATTTTTGGCTGCTCAATTCTTTGGCGCAATTTACATCCAGGGGTTAATTAAGCGTTGTTATTCAGCTGTAGTGACACCAAGATAACGTCATTTTCACCGCCCAAAAAATATACATTTTTCCTGTAGCCTAATTCACAAGCAAAGGTTAAATACAATTTTTTCTCTTGTTTGTGTGGCGTAGAAAACACCGCATTGTAACACGCTACAAAGTTATAGTTTGTGGTGGGTGAATTCTTTGGCGCAATTACATCCAGGGGTTAATTTAAGCGTTGTTTTTCAAACTGTGGTGATCCCAAGAAACCGTCATTTCAACGCCAAAATATATAACATTTTTCCCGTAGATAATTCACAAGCGAAGGTTAATTACCCAAATTTTTTCTCTTGTTGTGTAGCGTAAAAAACACGCCATTGTAACACGCTACAAAGCTAGTATTTGTGGTGGCGCAAATGTTTGGGGCAATTTACATCCAGGGGTTAATTAAGCGTTGTTTTTCACCCCTGTGGTGATCCCAAGAAAACGTCATTTCAACCCCCAAAATATATACTTTTTTCCTGTAGCATAATTCAAAACGAAGGTTAATTAAAATTTTTAAATCTTTTATTGTGGTGGCGTAAAAAAACACCCCCTTGTAACAGGGCTAAAAAAGCTAGTAGTTTTGTGGTGGCTAAATTCTTTGGCCAATTTACATCCGGGGGTTTAATTTAATTTTTGGGTTTTTCTGCTTTGGTGACAATAAAAAACCGCCTTTTTCCCCCAAACCAAAAATTAAAATTTTTTCCTGTAGCCAAAATTCAAAAGCAAAGGGTTTAATTTGGGGAAATTTTACCCTTTTGTTGGGGTGGGCGTAGAAAACACGCAATTGTAACACCCCCCAAAACCAAATGCTAGTATTTTGTAGCTGCTAAATTTTTTTCGAAATTTAACATCCGGGGGTTTAATAAAGGGCTTTTTTGGTTTCTTTTTGGGGTTTGGGGTGACAAAAATAAAGGGCTTTTAAACCCCCAAAAAAATTAAAAATTTTCTGTAGCCTAATTCATAAAGAAAAGGGTTTAAATTAAAAATTTTTATCTCTTGTTGTGGGGGGGCGAAAAAACACCGCATTGAAAACACGCTACAAAGCTAGTATTTTTGTGATGGCTCAATTTTTTGGGGCCCCAAATTTTACATCCAGGGGGTTAATTAAGCTTTTGTTTTTCAGCTGTGTTTATCCCAAAAAACCGTAATTTTCCCAACCCCAAAAAAAAAAAAAAATTAACATTTTTTCCCCCGGGTAGCTAATTCAAAACCCCAAAAAAGGTTAATTACAATTTTATCTCTTTTTTGTTTTGGCGAAAAAACACCGCATTGTAAAACCGCTACAAAGCTAGTAGTTTATGGCTGCTCAATTTTTTTGTGCAATTTACATCCGGGTTTTTAAATTTAAGCGTTTTTTTTAGCTGTGGTGAACAAAAAAAAACCCGTCTTTTTCCCCCCCAAAATTTTAAAAAAATTTTTCCTGAAAGCCTAATTCACAAGAAAAGGGTTTAAATTAAACAATTTTTATCTCTTTTTTGTGGGGGCGTAAAAAACACGAAAATTGTAACACACTACAAAGCTAGTATTTGGGGCTGCCAATTTTTTTCCCAAATTTTACATCCGGGGGTTAATAAAGCGTTGTTTTTCACTGTGGTGACAAAAAAAAACCCGTCTTTTTAAACCGCCAAAAATTACAATTTTCCTTAGCCAAAATTACAACCCAAAGGTTAATTAAAAATTTTTTATCTTTTGGGTTGTGTGGCATAAAAAACCCCCGGGAAATTGTAACACCTAAAAAAGCTAGGATTTTTGTGGGGGCTCAATTTTTTGGGGCGAAATTTTTCCCTCCGGGGGATTAATTAAGCTTTTTTTTTAGCTGTGGGATCCCAAGAAACCGTCATTTTAAACGCCAAAAATATATTTTTTTCCTGAAGCAAAATTTCAAAGCGAAGGATATTTACAATTTTATCTCTTGTTGTGTAGCGTAAAAAACACGCCTTATAAAATGCTACAAAGCTACTAGTTTGTGGTGGCTAAATTGTTGGGCGCAATTTACATCCGGGGGTTAAATTTTAAGCGTTGTTTTTTCAGCTTGGGGTGATCCTAAAAAACCGAAATTTTTTTAAAGCCAAAATAATATTTTTTTCCCGTAGCATAATTCACAAGCAAAAGGTTTTAATTAAAATTTTTATTTCTTTTTTGTGTACGAAAAAAACACCCCAAATTGTAACCCCGCTAAAAAACAACTAGTTTGTGGGGGCTAAATTTGGGTTTGGGGGCAATTTACTTCCGGGGTTAAATTTTAAGCTTTTGTTTTCAGCGTGGTGATCCCAAGAAACCGTCATTTTAAACCCGTCAAAATAAAATAAAATTTTTCCCCTGAAAGCATAATTCATGTCCAAAGGGTTTAAATTTTTAAAGCCTTTTGGCTTTTACTTTTAGAAAACACACAGTTTTTTTTTAAACGACACATAAAGGGTAAATTTTTTCACGGGCCCATTTGTGTAGCGAAATTTTATATCCAAGGGTTCCCCAAGCTTTTTTACTGGTTTCTTTTGGGAGCCCAAAAACCCGGGGTAAAATTTGGGCAAAATACAGATATCATAAATAAAAACAGTGTCTGTACATTTTAGAACAAAAGTATGCCCGACAGAGAGGGGGCGGGCCTGCCCTGCGGGGTGGCATGGAAACAAACATTCCGGGAAGGGGCCCGGGTTTGACACAGCAAGGGACGTCGCGGGCGGGGGTCACTTGGTAAAGGGCCAAAACTGCCCTTCACTAGCGGCCGTGTGTTGTTCAGAAAACCCAAAGGGGTTTCTTGATTGGTTGACTAGGTCATCCTCTTCCTCCCAGATGACATCTGACAACCCCCGCCAAGAGTCAGTGGGGAAACCCCCAGAAAACAACACTTAAGGGTGGCATGGCCCCGGGGGCGGGTCAGCAGCCCCCACCTGTCCCCCCAGCCCGCCCCCTGTCCCATCCGGGTTTCCCCCAGCCAGAGATCTAAACCCGTGGGCTTGGGGTCAGAGCCCCAAAAATAAAGGGGGGGGGGGGATGAACAATTTGAGGAGGCAGCCAGGGAAACAATTTTGGGAGCGGGAAAAAATGGGCCAATATCCCCCGCTTCTTTCAGTAGGCGGAAAGTATAGATGTGGAGAATGGCCCTGGGGGGTCATGTTGTGAGAGGGCCAGCCTCGGGATACCAAGACCGGTGATGAGGACAGCAAAAAGATGAGATGTAGCCGACCGCACTTGGGAGCCGGGTGAAGCAAGGGCTTCATCATCGTCAGGAGAAGAGGGCGTCAGCTTGACGCTGTCAGGCAGTGGCGCATCCCAGCAAAGTGGGTTGTGTGGCTGTGAGTCAGCAGGGTAGCAGCAGTGTGGAGGTCCGGGAGCCAAGCGGCCAACGGGTAGAATACCCGCTACGCGGTCCAAGAAAGTAGCGGCACAGGGGGCTCAGCGATGCAGCGGCGGCAGTAAGTCATTCTCAGTGCGGAGCGTTGGCGGTAAAATCAACTACTCGGGCGGTGTGGCAGTTCTTTGCTAAGACACCTGGAGGAGCCGTAATTATGGGTATCTGTAAGAATTCTGTGTGCAAAAGTGAAGCCGTGGCCAGGGAGCTAACGTTGACACCACGGCCTGCTCAATCACATGCAGCGTCACCATCCCGGTGGCTGGGAGAAACGCGCTCAGATGTGGTGGTCCATCCTGCCGCCGCAGCAGCAGCGGCCAGTGGCACGCATGCCATTGCAGCCAGTCAGGGCTCCACCACCTCTGCAGAAGGCAGCTGTTTCTCTTTGCCATCCTCTCCCGGTCCAGATGCTCCTGCTCCTCGCTACTCATGGCGCCAGCAGTCTTTCAGCGAGGCGATTGCAAAGAGACAACAATATGCGTCCAACCATCCTAAGGTGCAGCAGCTGACGGTGGACTCTGCACCATTCAGAAACTAAATGGCTTGTGCCGAGCCGAGATGGAGAGTTCCAAGCCATAATTTCTTTTCCAAAAAGGCAGTACCACACTTCATAAATATGTAGAACAGAAGGTGGTTCAGCCTTGAGCTTATCGGTTTGTTCCAAAGTGCACGGCAGCAGCGACATCTGGAGCTGTAACTACGGACAGGGCCAGTACATGTACTTTTTACGCCCACTGGGTGAATGGCTTCCGCCCAGGCACACCAACAACTTGGACAGGATGACCGCCGCTTTCCCTCCTCCACGTTGTCAAACTGTGCGGCTCCTGCGCCAAAAGTCCCCCCTCCTCCTCCTCCACCACCATCTCAGCCTCCACAAGTACTTCTCATCATACCACTGTGTAGGCGGTGTCACGCATTTCTCCACCTGGCTTGCCTCGGCGAACAATGTCCACACAGTGGAGGAACTGCTCCGCGTCATGCAGCAAGAAACGAATGTGTGCATTCTCCACGCCCAACAGACAAATCGGAACCAGGTGACGGACAATGGAGGAACATGGTGTCCCGCGCTGCACCGAGGAGGGATGGTCCATGCGCCCTGCATTGCGCAACGTGTTCAATCGTTTGTTAAAAGGTTTCCTGAAGTCTTCCACCGATCTTCAGAACATTCTGAAAATGAGGCCAGGAAACTGTGCAAGCACTTTATCCATTCCGTACAAAGCCAGGAACACCCTCCTCAAGTTGCGCGGCAGAACCGGCCTCCCCCAACACACTCATGATATGCGATGTTTCCACCCGATGGAAATTCCAGCCTGCACATGTTAGGACCGACTGAATGAAGCAGAGAAAGGCATTAACCGATTTTTTGATGATCCAGGCGGACAGAAGTACTCCCCTGAGTAACTTTGATGTCATCCAGTGGCAGCTACATGCGTGACACCTGCCTTTGTATGAGGCCATTCCGAGGACGGATAGACGTTATTAGTCAGTCGCCAGACAACGGGATGACTAACGACATTCCACTGCTTCATGTCCTGGAACAGATGCCTGAAAAATACTGTCAGGGCAGGGACTGGAGACGTGGCTACTAACATCACGCGGCCACATGAGTCCGGTGGGACTGAAATGGAGAGGAGGAAGGATGAGGTAACATTGGAGCTAGAAGCATTGTCTGTGAAAAGAGTGGATTTTCTACCCCAGGTGACAAGAGAGAGAGCAGGAGCAGCTGAGGAGGTGGATGGAGACTGAGGAAGAACGAGGCAGATGACCCCAAGCCACCGTGGCAGTATACAGTGGAAATGAGAGCAGGGAGCCCTTCGGAGTCCGCTTGTTGCGATGAGGCCCGCAGCATGCTTATTTGCCTGGCTAGAGACAGCCGAATATTCCAGCATCCCAGAGGGATACTTTCTGGCTCTCCACCCAATTGGACCCTCGCCCCCTACCCCCGGGTCCCAAAATGGGACCTTTTCCCACTATTAGAGGGAGGACCAAACTCAATTACTATAGGGAAATCCTCCGTAGTCAGTTTGGCCGATTGCCTATGTGGCCGCATCGTCCCCTCCACTTACCGGACTGACCGTGGGTTTCTTCAGCGCTCACAACTACTTGGCCGCGGCAGCTGGGGGAAGGTGGGGGAGTAGGAGCAGTACCACTCCATACAGCAGCAACCTAAGACTTGAGTCACTGATGAGGCAGCCACTCCCTTCACCCGCCCGTATGAGGAGGGGAGTGCCCATCAGCATCAAAGCAGCAGGACATGGACAGTCCCCTGAACCAACAAGGTGGGTGGCCTACTTGGACAGCACTCTGCCACCCCAGTTAGAAGATCCGCTGGACTACTGGGCATGCCAAACTGGAATGTGTGGCCGCAACTTGCCGATCTTTGCAGTGGAGAAAGCTGCCTCCCCCCCGGCCAGTATGTGTGGCCTCAAGAGCCGGGTGTTCCGTGTGGCGGTGAGGCCATCGTTACCCAAGGAGAACCCGCATGTCCACGCGACAATGTGAACGACTGACATTTGTCAAGATGAATCAGGCGTTGGATCTACCGGATTTCCACACACCACTGCCTTATGCGTCAGTCTGGGTTCAACATTACCAGCCTCAGCCACTATCTGAAGCCGCCACCCGCCAGATGCCACACATCTTCTGACAGTATTCCCCATCTGCCAACACCATCTTTACCAGGGACTGGGTATTGCCACCTACCTCAACACTCTGTCATTGTGCCACCCCTATGACCCATGCTGCCTGCTGCTTGTTGCTGCTGCGGTCACCTCCACACTGTGTCATTGTGTCACTCTCTGACCTCATGGCAGTTGCTCCTGCTGCCGTCACCTCAAATTCTCTTCATTTGTGCCACTCTGTGGCCTACTCCTTTTTTTCCACCTCCCAGAATGTCATTGTGCCACAGTCATGACCTCATGCTGCAGCTGTGGCTGCTGCCAATTCCACCACACTGTTTCATTGTGCCACTGTCTGACCTCATGCTGCTGCTGTGCTGCTGCCGTGTCCTCCACACTGTGTTCATTGTTGCCACTGCCTGACCTCATTGCTGCTGCCCGCTGTGACCTCCACTCTCAGACATTGTTGCCACTCAGTGAACCTAATACGGTTTTTCCCACTCCAGAATGTCATTGTGTGCCACTGCCTGGCCCTCATGCTGCTCGACCCCGTGACCTCCCTCATCAGTCCATTGTGCCACTCTGAGGCATCCTCCTGTTTTGCCACCTACAGAATGTCTTGTGCACGCCTAGACCTCATGCTGCGCTGGTGTGTGACATCACACTGTGAGATTGTGCCACACTGTGGCTTCCGTCCTGTTTTGCCACCTCCAGAATGTCATGAGCCACTGCCTGACCTCATACTGCTGCTGGTTTGACTCACACTGTGTGATTGTGCCACTCTGTAGCCTAATACTGTATGTGCCACCTCCAGAAAAGTCATTGTGCCACTGCCTGACCTCATGCTGCTCGCTTTGTGACCTCCACACTGTGTGATTGTGCTCACTCTGTTGGCCTAAACTGTTTTGTCACCTCCAGAATGTCATTGTGCCACTGCCTGACCTCATGCTGTGCCGCCAGTGACCTTCCGCTCCAGTCATTGATCCACTCTGTGGCTTCCTCCTGTTTTGGCCACCTACAGAATTTCCATTGTGCCACTGCCTGACCTCATGCTGCTGCTGTTGTGACCTCTACACTGGGTGAATTGGGTGCCACTCAGTGGCCTAATACTTGTTTTTGCCACCTCCAGAATGTCATTGTGCAACTGCCTGACCACATGCAGCTAGCTGTTGTGACCTCCACACTGTTGTGATTTAGCACTCCCTGTGGCTAAACTGTTTTGCCACCTCCATAATGTCATTGTGGCCACTGCCATGACCTCATGCGCTGCTGCCGCCGTGACCTCCGCTCACAGTCATTGGCCACTCTGTGGCTTCCTCCTGTTTTGCCACCTCCAGAATGTCATTGTGCCACTGCCATACCTCATACTGCTTCTGTTGTGACCTCTACACTGTTTGATTGTGCCACTCTGTTGCCTAATACTGTTTTGCCACCTCCAGAATGTCATTGTGCCACTGCCAGACCTCATGGCTTGCTGCTGTTGTGACCTCCACACTGGTGATTGTGGCCCACCTCCTGTGGCCTAATACTGTTTTGCCCACCTCTCAGAATGGTCATTGTGCCATGCCGACCTCATGCTGCTGCTGCCGCCGGTTTTGACCTCCGCACTCAGTCATTGTGCCACTCAGTGGCTTCCTCCTGTTTTGCCACCACAGAAATGATCATTGTGGCCACTGCCTGACTCATGGCTGCTGCTGCCCTGACCCCTCTGCTCTCAGTAATTTGTTGCCATTCTGTGGGTTTTTTTTTTTTATTTTTTTTTTTTTTTTTTTTTTTATTTTTTCTTCCTCCATGTGTTTCCACCTCCAGAAAGTCATTGTGCCACTGCCTGACCCATGCTGCTGCGCCGCCGTGACCTCCGCACTCAGTCATTGTGCCAACTCTGTGGCTTCCATCCTGTTTTTCCACCTCCAGAATGTCATTGTGCCACGCCCTGACCTCATACTGCTGCTGCTGTTGCTGCTGCCGGTCCACCTCGCCACACTGTGCATTGGTGCCACTCTCTGACCTCATGCTGTTTGCTCCTGCTGCCCGTCACCTTCAAAATCTCTGTCATTGTGCCCACTCTGTGGCCTACTCTTTTTAATTTGCCACCTCCAGATGTCATGTGCCACTGTCTGACCTCATTGCTCTGCTGTGGCTTGCTGCCATGTCCTCCACACTGTGTCATTGTTGCCACTGTCTGACCTCATGCTGAGCTGATGTGGCCTGCGTGCCGTGTCCACCACACGTGGTCATTGTGCCACTGCCTGACCTCATGCTGCGCCGCTGTGACCTCCACTCTCGAGTCCATTGTGCCACTCAGGACCTAAATACTGTTTTTCCACCTCCAGAATGTCATTGTGCCACTGCCTGACCTCATGCTGCGACCCCGTGACCTCCGCTCTCAGTCCATTGGCCACTCTGTGGCGTCCTCCTGTTTTGGTCCACCTACAGAATGTCATTGTGCCACTGGCCTGACCTCATTCGCTGCTGAGTTGTTGACCTCTACACTGTGTTGGATTGTGCCTCTCAGTGGCTTCCTCCTGTTTTTGCCACCTCCAGAATGTCATTGTGCCACAGCCTGACCTACTAATACTGCACTGTGTGAACTCCACACTGTGTGGATTGTGCCACTCTGGGGCCTACTACTTGGTTTGCCCACCTCCAAATGTCATTGTGCACTGCCTGACCTCATGCTGCTGCTTTTGTGACCTCCAGCACTGTGTGATTGTGCACTCTGTGGCCTAAAGCCTGTTTTGTCATCTCCGAATGTCATTGTGCCACTGCCTGACCTCATCTGCTGCCGCGTGGACTCTCCGCTCTCAGTCATTGTGCCACCTGTGGCTTTCCTCCTGGTTTTGCCACCTACAGAATGTCAGTTGTGCCACAGCCTGACCTCATGGCTGCTGGCTGTTGTGACCCTACACTGTGTGATTTGTGCCACTCTGTGTGCCTAAGTACAGATTTGCCACCTCCATAATGTCATAGAGCCACTGACTGACCTCAGGCTGCGCGATTGTGACCCTCCACACTGAGTGATTGTGCCCACTGCTGTGGCCTAATACAGTTTTGCCACCACCATAATGTCATTGTGCCACTGCCATGACCTCATTGCTGCTGCTGCCGCCGAGACCTCCGCTCACAGTCCATGTGCCACTCTGTGGCTTCCCTCCTGTTTGCCACCTCCCGAATGTCATTGTGCCACAGCCTGAACCCTCATACGCTGCTGTTGTGACCTTCACACACTGTGTGATTGTGCCACACTGTGGCCTAATACTGTTTTTGAGCCACCTCCAGAATGTCATTGTGCCACTGCCTGACCTCATGCTCTGCTGTTGTGACCTCCACACAGTGTGATTGTGCCACTCTGTGGCCTAATATGTTATGGCCCACCGCCAAAAGTCATTGTGCATCACTGCCTGACCTCATGCTGCTGCTGCCGCCGTGACCTCCGTCTCTCCGTCATTGTTGCCACTCTGTGGGCTCCTCCCTGTTTTGCCACCT
Organism: Phyllomedusa bahiana; assembly: GCA_025379985.1. Taxonomy (NCBI): domain Eukaryota; kingdom Metazoa; phylum Chordata; class Amphibia; order Anura; family Hylidae; genus Phyllomedusa; species Phyllomedusa bahiana. The sequence goes on along the minus strand of JAODAL010010238.1, from coordinate 94,038 downwards.
ACAGAAAGTCATTGTGCCACTGCCCTGTACCTCATTCTGCTCTGCCCTGACCTCTGCTCATCAGTCATTGTTACCCATTCTGTGGCATCCTCCTGTTTTTCCACCTCAGAATGTCATTGAGCCACTGCCTGACCTCATGCTGCTGCTGTCCGCGTGACCTCCGCTCTCAGTCTATGTGCCACCTTCAGTGGCTTCCCCTGTTTTGCCACCTCGCAGAATGTCATTGTGCCACTGCCTGACCTCATACTGCTGTCTGTTTGTGACCTCCCACTGCGTGTTGATTGTCCACTCTGTGGCCTAATACAGTTTTGCCCACACTCCAGAATGTCCATTGTGTCCACTGCCTGACCTCAAGCTGCTGCTGCACGTGACCCTCCGCTCACAAGTCATTGTGCCACTCTGTGGCTTCCTCCTTTTTGCCACCTCCAGAAGGTCATTTTGCCACTGCCTGACCTCATGCTGCTGCCGCCGTGACCTCCGCTCTCATCATTGTGCCATTCTGTGGCTTCCTCCTGTTTTTGCCACCTCCAGAAAGTACATTGTGGCCGACTGCCTGACCTCATACTGCTGCTGTTTGTGACCTGCACACTGTTGTGATTTGCCACTCTGTGTCCTAATACAGTTTTGCCACCTCAAGAATGTCATTGTGACACTGCCTGACCTCATGCTGCTAGCCCGCCGTGACCTCGCTCTCATTCCAATGAGTGCCACACTGTGGCTTCCTCCTGTTTTGCCACTCCAGAATGTCATTGTGCGCACTGCCTGAAATCATGCTGCTGCCGCCGTGACCCTCTGCGTCTCAGTCATTGTGCCATTCGAGTGGCTCCTCCTGTTTTTTGCCACCGTCCAGAATTGTCCATTGTGCCCACTGCCTGACCTCATACTGCTGGCTTGTTAGTTGAGCTCTTCACACTGTGGTGATTGAGCCACTCAGTGGCCTAATACTGTTTTGCCACCTCCAGAATGTCATTGTGCCACTGCCTGACCACATGCTGCTGCAGCCGGGACCTCCACCCAGTGTGAATGTGCCACTCTGTGGCCTAATACTGTTTTGCCACCTCCAGAATGTCATTGTGCCACTGCCTGACCTCATGCTGCTGCCTCGTGACCGCCGCACCCAGTCATTTGTGCCACTCATGTGGGCTTCCATCCTGTTTTTTGCCACCTACAGAATGTCATTGTGCCACTCCCTGACCTCATTCTGCTGCCGCCCGTGACCTCCCTGCTCTCAGTCATTGTCCACGCCGTGGCTTCCTCCTGTATTTGCCACCTCCAGAAGTGTCCATTGTGCCCTGCCTGACCTCATACTGCTGCTGTTGTGACCTGCACAACTGTGTGATATTGTGCCACTCTGTGGCCTAATACTGGTTTTGCACCTCCAAATGTTATTGTGCCACTGCCTGACCTCATTGCGCGCTGTTGTTACCTCCACACAGTGTGATTTGTGCACTCTGTGGCCTAATAACTGCTTTACCACCTCCAGAATGTCATTCTGTGCCACTGCCCTGACCTCATGCTGCTAGCCGCCGTGACCTCTGCTCTCAGTCAGTTAGTGCCATTCTGTGGCTTCCTCCTGTTTTGCCACCTCCAGAATGTCATTTGTCCACTGCCTGACCTTATGCTGCGCTGCCGCCGTGACCCGCCGCTCTCAAGTCATTGTGCCACTCTGTGGCTTCCCTCCTGTTTTGCCCACCTCCGTGAGAATGTCATTGTGCCACTGCCCTGGACCTCATACTGCTGCGTTGTGACCTCCCACACTGTGTGATTAGTTCCACACAGTGGCCTAATACGGTTTTCCACCTCCAGAATGTCATTGTGCCACTCCTGACCTCATGCATGCTGACCCCGTGACCTCCCGCACTTCAGTCATTGTGCCACTCTGTGGCTTCCTCCTGTTTTGCCACCCTCCAGAATTGTCATGTGCCACTGCCTGACCTCATGCTGCTGCCTGCCGTGACCTCTGCTCTCAGTCATTGTTGCCATTCTGTGGCTTCCTCCCTGTTTCGCCCACCTCCAGAATGTCATTGTGCCACTGCCTGACCTCATGCTGCTTGCTGCGCCGTGACCTCCGCCTCATCATTGTGCCACTCTGTGGCTTCCCTCCTGTATTAGCCACCTCCAGAATGTCATTGTGCCACTGCCTGAGAAATCATGCTGCTGCCCGCCGTGACCTCTGCTCTCAGTCATTGTGCCATTCTGTGGCATTCTCCTGTTTTCCACCTCCAGAAAGTCATTGTGCCACTGCCTGACCCTCCAACTAGCTGCTGTTAGTGACCTTCACACTGTGTGATTGTGCCACTCTGTGGCTTTCCTCCTGTTTTGGCCCACTCCAGAATGTCATTGTGCCCTGCCTGACCTCATACTGCTAGCAGTTTGTGACCTACACACTGTTGATAGTGCACACTGTGGCCCTAATACAGTTATTGACCACCTCCAGCATGTCATTGATGCCACTGCCTACCTCATGCTGGCTGCCGCGTGACCTCTGCTCCTCAGTCGTTGTGCCATCTGTGGCTTACCTCCTGTTTTGCCACCTCCAGAATGTCCATTGGCCACTGCCTGACCTCATGCTGCTGCTGCCGCCCGACCTCCGCTCTCCAGTCATTGTGCCACTACTGTGGCATTCCTCCGTTTTGCCACCTCCAGAATGTCATTGTGCCACTGCCTGACCTCATACTGCGTGCTTTGTGACCTCCACACTGTTGATTGTGCCACTCTGTTGCCTAATACTGTTTTTGGCCACCTCCATAATGTCTGTGCCACTGCCTGACCTATGCTGCTGCTGCCGGTGACCTCCGCTCTCAGTCATTGTGCCACTCTGTGGCTTCCTCCTGTTTTGCCACGCACCATAATGTCATTGGCCACGCCTGACCTCATGCTGCATCCGCCGTGACCTCTGCCCTCATGTCATTGTGTCCATTCTGTGGCTTCCTTCTGTTTTCCCCTCCATAAATGACATTGTGCCACTGCCTGACCTCATGCTGCTGCTAGCCGGCCGGACCTCCGCTCTCAGTCATTGTGCCACTCTGTGGCTTCCTCCTGTTTTGCCACTCCCAGAATAATCATTGTGCCACTGCTTACCACATACTGCTGCTGTTTGTGACCTCCACACTGTGTTATTGTGCCACTCTGTGGCCTAATGCTGTATTGCCACCTCCAGAATGTCATTGTGCACGCCTTGACCTCAGCTGCTGCCCCGTGACCTCCGCTTCTCAGTCATGTGCCACTCTGTGGCTTTCCTCCAGTTTTGCCACCTCCCAGAATGTCACGTGCCACTTGCCTGAAATCATGCAGCTGCCGCATGACCTCCTGCTCTTAGCATTGTGCGCACTCTGTGGCTTCCTCCTGGTTTTTGCCACCTCCAGAATAGTCATGTGCCACTGCCTGACCCTCATGCTGCTGCCGCCCTGTAAACCTCCGCTCTCAGTCATTGTGCCACTCTGTGGCTTCCTCCAGTTTTTGCCAACCTCCAGAATGTCATTGTTGGCCACTGCCTGACCTCATACTGCTGCTGTTGTGACCTGCACACTTGTAGATTGGTGCCACTCTGTTGCCTAATACTGTTTTGCCATCCTCCAGAATGTTATTGTGCCACTGCCTGACTTATGCTGCTGCAGTATAGGACCTCCACACTGTGTGATTTGTGCCACTACTGTGCCTAATACTGTATTTGCCACCTCCGAATGTCAATGTGCCACTGCCTGACCTCGATTCTGTCTGCCCGCCGTGACCTCTGCTCTCATTCCATTGTGCCATTCTGGCTTCCCCCCTGTTTTGCCACCTCCAGAATTGTCATTGTGCCATTGCCTGACCTCATGCTGCTGCTCCGCCGTTACCTCCGCTCTACCAGTCATTGAGCCACTCGTGGCATCCTCCTGTTTTGCCCACCTCCAGAATATGTCATTGTGCCACTGCCTGACCTCATACATGCTGCTGTTGTGACCTCCACACTGTGTGAATGTGCCCACCTCTGTGGCCTAATACTGTTTTGCCACCTCCCAATGAAGTCATTGTTGCCACAGCCTGACCTCATGCTGCTGCCGCCGGTGACCTCGCTCTCCAATCGTTGAGCCATTCTTTGGCTTCCTCCTGTTTTGCAACCTCCAGAATGTCATTGTCCACTGCTGACCTCATGCTGCTGCTGCCACCCGGGACCTCCGCTCTCAGTCATATGAGCCCAACTCTGTGCTTCCCTCCTGTTTTGTCACCACCAGAAATGTCATTGTGCCACTGCCCTACCTCATACTGCTGTCATTTTGTGAACCTCCACACTGTGTGATTGTGCCCACTCTGTGGCCTAATACTGTATTGCCACCTCCAGAATGTCATTGTGCCACTGCCTGACTCATGCTGCTGCCACCCGTGGACCACCGCTCTCAGTCATTGTGCCACTCTGTGGCTTCCTCCTGTTTTGGCCACCTCAGAATGTTCATTGTGCCACTGCCTGAAATCATATCTGCTGCAGCCCCGTGACCTCCGCTGCTCATCATTGTGCCACTCTGTTGGCTACCTCCAGTTTTGCCCACTCCAGAATGCCATTGTTCCACTGCCTAAACCCTCAAACTGCTGCTGTTGTGTACCACCACACTGTGTGATTGTGCCCCCTCTGTGGCCTAATACTGTTTTGCACCTCCATATGTCAAAGTGCCACTGCCTGACCCTCATGCTGCTGCCGCCGTGACCTCTGCTCTCAATCGTTGTTCCATTCTGTGGCTTCCCCTGTTTTGCCACCTCAAATTCATTGTGCCAATGCCTGACCTCATGCTGCTGCTGCCGCCGTGACCTCCGCTCTCAGTCATTGTGCCACACTGTGGCTTCCTCATTTTTTGCCACTCCAGAATGGCATTGTGCCACTGCCTGACCTCATACTGTCTGTGCGTTTTGTGACCTCCAAACTGTGTGAATGTGCCACTCTGTGCATAATAGCTTGTTTTTTGCCACCTCCAGACTGTCATTGTGCACTGCCTGACCTCATGCTGCTGCTGCCGAGTTACTCCGCTCTCCAGCTCCATTGTGCCACTCTGTGGCTTCCACCTGTTTTGCCACCATCCAGAATGCATTGTGCCACTGCCTACCGCATGCAGCTGCCTGCCCTTACCTCTGCTCTCATTAATTAGTGCCATTCTGTGGCTTCCTCCTGTTTTGCCACCTCCAGAATGTCATAGTGCCACTGTCCCTGACCTCATACTGCTGCTGTTGTGACCTTCACACTGTGTGATTGTGCCACACTGTGGCCTAATACTGTTTTGCCACCTCCAGAATGTCATGTGTGCCACTGCCTGACCTCATGCTGCTGCTGTTTTGTGTCCTCCACCACTGTGGATTGTGCCACTCTGTGGGCCTAATACTGGTTTTGCCACCTCCAGACTGTCATTGTGCCATCTGCCTGACCTCATCTGCCTGCCGCGTGACCTCCGCTCCAGTCATTGTGCCACTCTGTGGGCTTCCTCCTGTTTTGCCACCTCCAGAAAGTCAATTGTGCCACTGCCTGACCTCATGCTGCAGTCGCCGTGACCTCCGCTCTCAGTCATATGTGCCCTCTGTGCTTTCCTCCTGATTTGCCACCTACAGAATGTCATTGTGCCACTACCTGACCTTATGCTGCTGCAGTTGTGACCTCTACACTGTGTGATTGTGCCACTTCTGTGGCCTAATACTGTTTTTTGCCACCTCCAGAATGTCATTGTGCCACGCCTAACCTCCATGCTGCTGCTGCTGCCGCCGTGACCTCCGCTCTCATCATTGTGCCACTCTGTGGCTTCCCCTTTTTTGCCACCCCAAATTCTTTGGGCCACGCCTGACCCATACGGCGCGTTTGACCTCCACACGTGTGATTGTGCCACCTGTGGGCCTAATACTGTTTGCCACCTCCAAAAAATTCATTGGCCCCCCACCTCATGCTCTGCTGTTGGACCTCCACACTGTGTATTGTGCCCCCCCTGTGGCCTAATCCCTTTTTTGCCACCTCCAGAAGGGTCTTTGTGCCCAGCCTGATCCTGCGCTGCCGCCGTACCTCCCTCTCAGTCATTGTGACTCTTGGCTTCCTCCTTTTTTTCCCACCTCCAGAATTCATTGTGCCATGCCTACCTCATGCTTGCCACCGTGACCTTGTTCTAGTCATTGTGCCATTCTGGGGGTTTCCCCCTGTTTTGCCACCTCCAAATGTCATTGTGCCACCCTGACCTCATACTGCTGCCCCGTACCCCCACACTGTGTCATTGGCCACTGTCTGACCTATGCTGCTGCTGTGGCTGTTTGCCGAACCTACCCACTGTGTCTTGTGCCACTCTTGGCCTTTTCCCTGTTTTTGCCACCTCCAGAAGTCTTTTGTGTCACCCCGACCTCATGCTGTTTGTGCTCCCCGCCCACCTCCACACTCTGTCACTATTTTTGCCACCAAAGGCTCTCAGCTTGTTTTTTTTTCCACTTTCTCGGGCATACTTTTCAGGCTACATTCCCCCTTCATTTTTGGTCAGTTTTTGCCCCTTAAGTGCCCAGGGAATTTTTTATTTAACGACTAACAGCGACCAGTCATGTCTGTCATACTAAAACCAAAATTGTATAACCAAACCAAGCTCCCCGCAATTTTAAACATGGCACAAATTTACAGCACCCTGCAGGCTCTGTCAGCCTAAATAGCTGCTTTTTTAAAGCGATTTTTGCCGAATAATTCGGAAAAGAAAAGAATTTTGTCAGAAAATTCGGCAAGTGACCGAATCGAATTTTTGAGAAATTCGCCCATCCTACCCTAATAAATTTGGGCCCATTCCAAATGAAAGTACTAAACAATTACATTCCATGTAAATGTCAGAGATAATAAATTACTAATGGATTGTTAGAGAAACATAAGGGGGGAGATAGGGGTCCATCACGTTCCACACAGGCCATCTTGGGGTGCGACCACTTGTGCCCCAAAAACCTCCAATACTGACATAGTTTCATCGTCATGTCCTTAAATTGGAAGCATCTCTAGAGCACAAACTGCTGCTCTGTGAAGTGAAAATTAGTGAAAGAGAATAGGAGCATTCTCAGGCCTCTGTTATCTTCATTATTTCTGTGGAGGTGCACTTTAAGGGGTGCCTGTTACCAGGCCCGCACTGCTCACAGGGAAAACCGGGCATTATCCCGGCCGGGCCGCTGGGGTCCGGGCCACATGGACGGCTCGGATCGCCCGCCGAGGGGACCAGTGTTCCCCCCCAGCGGGCCCTGGTCCCGGCGCCGGTCTGTGGCGCGCTACAGGGGCCGCAATGATCGCATCAGCGACCGGACCCCTGTGGCAGGGGACCGACAGGCCCCCCTCGCCACACAGCTTCACGGCCGGGTCACCGACCCAGCCATGCAGCCATCATGGCCGCCGCCTGCACCCCGCGGTGCAAGCAGCGGCCAAGGCTGAACAGCTGGGATCTTCTGATCCCGTCTGTTCAGCTCCCTGCACACTGCTGCCGGCCGCCGCTCCGGGGAAGAGGTCAGGAGAGGAAGCAGAGACATCAGGTAAGTATTGGTTTTATTTATTTTTTTAAACTACCAGCCCTGTCTACCTATATACTGCCCTGTCTAGCTATATACCAGCCCTGTCTAGCTATATACTGCCCTATCTAGCTATATACCAGCCCTGTCTAGCTATATACTGCCCTGTCTAGCTATATACCAGCCCTGTCTAGCTATATACTGCCCTGTCTGCCGATATACTGGCCGTGGCTACATATATACCACCCTGTCTAGCTATATACTGCCCTGTGTCGCTATAATACCCATGCCCTTTCTAGCTATATACTAGCCCTGTCTAGCTATATACTGCCCTGTCTAGCTATATACTGCCCCTGTCTAGCTATATACCAGCCCTGTCTAGCTATATACCTGCCCTGTCTAGCTATATACCAGCCCTGTTTAGCTATATACCTGCCCTGTCTAGCTATATACTGCCCTGTCCTAGCTATATCCCAGCCCTGTCCAGCTAAATACTGCCCTGTCTAGCTATATACCTGCCCTTTCTAGCTAAAATACTAGCCCTGTCAAAGCTATATACTGCCTGCCCCTAGCTATATCCCTTTGCCCTTTCCACTATAAAACCCGCCCTGTCACTATATACCTCCCCTTTGTCCAGCTATATAAACCACCCTGCTCTAGCTATATACTGCCTGTCTAGCTATATACCAAGCCCTGTCTAGCTATAAAACTGCCCTGACAGCTATATACTCCCCTTTTCTAGCTAAAATACTGCCCTGTCTAGCTATAAATACCACCCTGTGTAGCTATTTACTGCCCTGTCTAGCTATATACTGCCCTGTCTAGCTATATACCCGCCCTGTCTAGCTATATCCCCTGCCCTGTCTAGCCATATACCTCCCCCTGTCTAGCCAAATTACCAGCCCTGTCTAGCTAATACTGCCCCTGTCTAGCTATATACCGGGCCCTCCCTGTCTAGCTATATACTGCCCTGTTCAGCTAAATACCAGCCCTGTCTAGCTATATACTGCCCTGTCTAGCTATATACCTGCCCTCCCTGTCTAGCTATATACTGCCCTGTCTAGCTATATACCAGCCCTGTCTAGCTATATACTGCCCTGTCTAGCTATATACCTGCCCTCCCTGTCTAGCTATATACTGCCCAGTCTAGCTATATACAGCCCTGTCTAGCTATATACCAGCCCTGTCTAGCTATATACCCTCCCCTGTCTAGCTATATCCCCACCCCTTTGTCTAGCTATATACTGCCCTGTCTAGCTATATACCTGCCCTGTCTAGCTATATACCAGCCCTGTCTAGCTATATACTGCTCTGTCTAGCTATATCCCCAGCCCGTCTAGCTATATACTGCCCTGTCTGGCTATATACCAGCCTGTCTAGCTATATACTGCCCTGTCTAGCCTGATATACCAGCCCGTCTAGCTATATTACTGCCCTGTCTAGCTAAAATACTGCCCTGTCTAGCTATTTACCAGCCCTTTCTAGCTATATTCCTGCCCTCTAGCTATATACCACTCTTCACCTATATACGCCCTGTCTAGCTATATACTGCCCTTCAGCATAACCAGCCCGTCCAAAAACTCACCTGCCCCCCCCCCCCCCCCTTTAACCCCTTCTCTATACCCACCCCCCAACCACCCTGTCTCCTATATATTGCCCTGTCTGCCTAACTCCCCTTCTCCAATACCAGCCCTGTCGCCTATATCCCAAACCCGCCCTTAGGGCCCTTCTATCAGCCCTGCCCTACATATTTCCCCCTGTTTCATACTGCCCTCCCCCACAACTGCCCTGCCCTGCCCACATACGGGCCCCTGACTGCCTACATACTTTCCCCCTGCTTTCTACTGGCCCTACCTGCATTCTGCCCAATGCTATACTGGCCCTACCTGCTATTACTCCAGCCCCTACCTCTATTACTGGGGGCACCCCACCTGGCTATACGGGCAAGCCCTAGCTACTTGCTGTTACTGGGCAGCCCCACACCTGCAGTTACGGGGCAGCCCTAGCTCCCTGCACCCCCCCTCCGCTAGTTACGGCGGCCCCCTTTTCCCTGGCAGTTACGGGGGGTTTACCTGCTAACAAAAAAAACCCCCCCAAATTAATGGAGTAAGGCCCTTTTACCTACCTAATGGGGGTCCTGTTTACATCCACTTATCTGACATTTTAAATCTCCCAAAATTTTTTGGATCTAACATACGCTGTTTGGGAATTTGATAGGAAAGTGCTGGAAAAGAGAGGAGTCTAAGATGTATTTGTGGTAAATTCTACAGGGACAGTAGTGACCGGGAGAAGAAGACATTGCATGCTGCACCGGACAGAGAAAGAAACGGAAGGGAACGACTCATCAGGGAAGACATCATGGAGGTTTGGGCCAGACAGAGAAGAAGACAACTCCCATCAGAGATGACGTCTCCTGTGAGTCCCTGCTGTCATGGGTCATTTTACTTCTGTGTTGAATCGGTGCTGTATTCATGTGTTGGTGACCTGATTACTGGTGATGTGATTGGTGGGGTTGTAGGTTATGTTGGTGCCTATGTAGTGTCAGTGTGGGCTTGTCCCTGATTGTAAAGCGCACACCTGACTCTGTGATGAGGGGTTTCTCTGCACCACTGTTTCTTTCTTGCTTGTATGTAGGCTGCTTTCATACGGAGTGGTTTTGGTGTATTTTCTCATGCATTTTTTTGTGCAGAAATGTACAGCATTAACTACTCTGCCTTTCTGCACAAAAACGCACCAAAAAACACATGAAAAATGCTCTGTGTGAAAGCACCTTTATAGTGTAGTTTATTTTAGAAAGTGGCGAGCTGCGAGAACAAGGGGAATTTTTTAAGCGGATATTGTATGTGGGCTGCTGGGGGCTTTGTGCCAGGGCTGATTTTTATTCCCAGTCCAGCCCTGCCTGTTACCATGTTATATCTGGGAAGGATGTGAATGTTTATTAACAAGACCAGATCAAGATAAACAGAACCTTCCACGGAAAAATGCCCATATAAGTGACATACAGAACACTAATAAAAGTCCATACATCACTCCGCAAACCATCACCTTTCAGATAATCTTCCATAGGCTCCATGAATACCTTATTACTTTTCCTAAAATTACATTATATATTGTTTTTTATTTTGCAATAAAATAATTCTAGTATTGCTGAGCGTATAATCCTTTATAATCCTGGCATTTTGCTGTACAATAATGTACCATCGAGTGAGAGGCCTTGCTGAGTACATTAAAAACATTCAGAACATCAGTGGTTGAAAGCAGCCTTTAGGCTTTAGGAGGAAGATATTCAATCCTAAAGCAATATATTATTTTGGCTCCAAAGGGCCCAGGCTTTTCTATAACAAAGGGGACAGACTCAGAAAGAACAAGTACATTGCCTCATGCTCCAAGTATGTTAGCAATTTTTCTGAAAGGAACACTATGTTACACATAGAAATGTCAGCAGCGGATTATATTGATTGAGGACATTGTCTACTAATGCCTGACTCACCTTTCTGTCCCTGTCTCCCCGTCATGGTTAACATCACCTGTGCCTGCTCAGATGCCAGTTAGCACATAGAGAGTTCGTCAAGCACACAATAGTCTGTCATCCATTTTATTTTTCATCAATTAATTGTAAGCATTGGGGCCACGATAATAGCCCCACCTCCCTTCCCAGCACAACAAAACCAGGACAACTTTAAACGATCATTTGCATAGAGATTTATTATGCATGCAGTGTTCCTGTTTTTGCTGGTAAGTGGCAATCTGACAGCAAAGATGAAAGGATTGCTGTTATCCACTTGACCCAGAAGCAGAATCACAAAGTGCGTTGGGAGGAGACCTTATTTATTTCCCCATATTTATGGCACAGAGGAGATGGTAGACTTCCCATTAATCTGCAGCTACATTAAGTGTAGCAATTTATCTAATTATATAACAGTGAGACTGACTTTTAAAAAAAATTGCAACTTATATAGCGGGTATAAGGGGTTAAAAACAAATTTTCCCCCATAAATTTACAATCTGGGTTTGCCCCGGGCATCAAATTTTTCTTGCCCAAAACTTCCCCAGAAATTGAATTTCTAAAAAAAACTTACTTATAAGACCTGGCCCACCAAGATTCTTAGGCTAGGGCCACACGGCATAGGACAAAAAACTCAGAGAAACCCAAATTCTAAAACCATTCAGAAAACTGAGTTTTTTGGTCAAGTTCTTAGCAAAAAACGCAGAAAAAATGACTGGTTTTTCAACAGTTTTAGTTTTTTGTCACATTTTTTGGCAAGCTTTTTGGAGGTTTTTTGAATGGTTCTCAGTCAGTTTTCTAATGTATGCACAATTCTAGCCATCTCCAGCCTACAGGTGAAGTTTACAATCACCCCTTTATCCAGTTTTCCCTTTTAAGTGCATTGGTTACAGTCACGTGTAGAGATGGGCGAATTTCTCAAAAATTCGATTCACCAAGTTCGCCAAATTTTTTGGCAAAATTATTTTCGACCCGAATTTATTCGCGATGAATCGCGTAAAAAAAAAAGCTATTTCCTGGCTACAGAGCCTGTATGTTTTTTTAAACATTGTGCCCTCTCAAATATGTTAGGGAGCGTGGATTTGTCCATATAATGCTGGTTTTAGTATACACACACAGACTGCCCCGATTTAGAGTCGCTTTACCTTTAAAATTCCCGGGGCAAACTTACCAAAAAACGAAGTGGGGAAGCACCTGACAAGGAATATCAGTGCCGCGGAAGAACCGAGCTAGGGCCAAGACCACAATAGCGTCAAAAAATTCCCCCCTTTTACACAATGATTCCACAGATTATACGAACCTGTTCTCTAAACCTGATACATGAAAGCCCCCCGAATGAGTGAGAGCGGTTTGGCCCTTCTTTCCCTCTGCAGTGTCCTTTTCAATCGGGTCATTAACTATCAGCATTGCTAAGCCAAAAATAACCGGAGTTATCCAAAAAAGGATGAACATAAATTTTATTTTTGCATTGTCTTTTGTTTCTGTATCCACCCTGCTTTTGGGAACTAATCATCAGGGGAAAACCGAAATCCTTTTCATTTTCCTTCACAATTAAAAAAAGGGGAAAACCAAAAATAGTGGCCACCATAAAAGGGGGGAGGGGGAAAAAAAGCATTAGTAAAAACCCAAAAGGTGTTACATTGATACATGGTCAGTTGGGAGGAAAACCTGAAAAACAGTGGCACAATGAGATTCGAAAGTGGCAGCAACATCACTACCCCAGAGGGCACAAACAGATGTTGGGGGATGGGGGCAACACACAGCCCACGAGTGGCAAAAAACAGGTTGGAAAAGGGCAGCAACACACTACCCACAAAGTGCACAAGACAAGGTTGAGAAGGGCAGCAACATCACTAGCCACAAGTGGGACAATGACAGAGTGTGGAGGTGGCAGCAACTCACTACCCCAGGTACAAATGACATTTTTTAGAAGGGTGGAGCAACATCATAGTCCAATATTAAATACTGAAACTTACGTGGAAAACCCGCACGTTAAAAACTCGTTTGTGGAGTTCGCGCTCCCGAACCAAATTTCATAACAGTGAATGCTTCATTATAAATATATAGGTTTTTTATTCAAAAATATGCCAAACAGTAAAACATAGAAAAAAAAAGTTTTCTGCCTAGCAATAGAAACATGCAAACCGAGTCCAAGTATTTTTAGAGCAATTCAATCTTGCAGATGCATAGTATAACTCTTTCCCCACTTCTCAGACACGTCGGAGCATTCAGTTTGGACAGGGCGGGGAGAGGCCGGGCGCGCTAGTTTTGAGGCTCCTCCCCTTTCTCAAGCGGCCTCTAAGCCGAACCTGCAATTTATACACTCCCTTGAAAAAACTTCTTCAAAAAAAAAAAAAGCTTTGAACCGGACGTTTTATTTCATTCCTACGGACCTTGTTTTAGCAATATCCAACGGGGTTTCCCCTCTTTAAAAACATGTTTCCATTTTTAACCCTTCACTTTCCCTTACTTCCTCCAAAATACACCATCTGGATCGAACGTGTGATTAAATTTTAAGAAGTGTCAGCGAACTACTTTCCCCAAATTTCTTTTTTTTTTTCTTGATACCCAATAGAAAATTTTTGGGGCCAACTAATAATTAACTTATGTTCTTTCAACCGATTTTGGCACACGGGGTCTGGCCGCGTAGGGCCCCCCCACACGGGCATTTTAAAGATAAAAAATTTTTTTGTAAAACACAATAATCCACTTTTACAAAATCTTCTACCATTGTTAGGTTGTTACATAGGGACCTTTTAATTATTACGCAATGCGACAATTACAGCATGGGAAAATTTTCCCTTTTTTTTGTGGGTTTTGAACAATTTTTTTACTTTACTTTAGTTGTTTTTGGTACTGGACAAATGCACTACCAATAGTAACCACCTCTCTTTAAATGAAAAAGGGTTTAACCTGAATAGGCTACCATATTTTATACTATTCAAAAACAGCCCTGTTTTAAGGGAAAACTTTTTATTATTGTACGTTTTCTATCGAATTACTAATGTACAGAATTAGCCTCTTTTTCTGCACTTTTTTTTTTTATATAATAAAGTGTTAAAACCTTTTTTCTCCTTCTCCCTACTATTTTTAACGTCCTACCCTATCATAGCCCCTGTTTAAATTTTTCGATTTAATTTTTTTTACATTTTGCCAGTATAATTCGCATTGACATATTCTTTTTAATTTTGTGAATTGTCCCAAAGGTAAACCTTAAAATTTTTTGGGGCAGATGACTTTTCCCTATGAGAAATTATTCCCTTTTTGCCGGTTTACAAAAGGTTAAGTAATTCCTTTGTCACTTTTTTTTAACCCCCAAAAAAGGATATTGTTTTAGGCCCCCAAAGCCGAAATTTTGGTTTTAAAGGGTTTATACTAAAAGGTTTTAAACTATTTTAAACCATTGGCCTTCCTTTGAACTTTTAAAAAAAGATAGAAAAATGGGAAAATTCATATACAGGGCCTTTTTTGGGGTACTTTTAAAATGTAAAATATTTAAATTTTTTTTCCATACGGAATAAAATTTTTAAATTACCAAGACCCCTTCAAAAGGTTTCCCGGCCAAAAGGAAGGGGTTTTTTCCCCAAAATTTAAAAATTTTTTTTAAAATTTAATTTTTCCTCTGCATGTAAAAAAGAAATTGAAAAAATTTTTAAATTTGGAAAAATTTCTTCACCCGGGAGCCTTCCCCTGGCCCCGGTTACTTTCCGCCAGGGGTTTTGGGAAAAAATTAAAATTTAAATAAAAGGTTCCCAAAGTAAAACCGGGTTTAAAAATGGTTTATTTTCCTTAAAAATCGAAGGAACGGGTTCCGTTTCACTTAATATTTAACACCCTTTTAACTTCTTTTGGGGTAAAAAAAATCAAAGGTATGTGTAAAAGGTTCTAAAAACCCCTTTTTCCCGGAAAAAGAAATAAACCCCCAAAGGGGAAAGCATTTTGTTTTAAATACAGGACGGTATCCTGGGAAATTTTACAAAATAAAAAGGGAATATTTTTAAAATTTTTTTAGGGGAAAATTCTTAAATTAAAATTTAAAAAGGGGTTTTAATAAAATTTTAAAAATCCAAGGGGAAAAAACCCTTAAAAATTTTTTATTTAAAAAAAAGTTACAATTTTGTACTTTTTCAATTGACACAGTAAAAATAATAAAAAAGATTACCCTTTTAAACACTGGCAGTCTTGACATCAGATAGAAAATTGGGTACCCTTTTCATGGATAAACCTTTTTTTCATTTAAAAGAAGAGGTCGTACTTAGGGAAAATCGATTAGGGTCCCAGTACCATAAAAACTAAAGTCCCAAGTAAAAAATTTGGGTTTCCAAAATTCCACAAAAAAAGGGGGAAACCCGTTCCCATGTTTGAAAATTGTCAGCTTTGCGGGCCCCAAAATTTAAATTTCCCCTTTGTAAAAACCCCCCACCAAGGGGAAAAGGGATTTATGTAAAAAGTGGATTCCCTTGTGTAAAAAAAATATCATTTATTTCAAAAAGGGGCCCGGGGGGGGAAAGGGCCCTTTACGTGGGCCCCGCCCTCCCGTAGTCCCAAAAAATACGGTTTGGAAATAAACATAAGTCTAATTTTTAGATTGGCCACTAAAAATTTATTATTGGGGGATAATCAAAAAACAAAAAAAAAAAAATTTGGGGAAAAAGTGTCGTTTGACATTTTTTAAAATTTTAATCATCCTTTTGCAGATCTCAGATGGTTTTTAATTTTGGGAGGAATTTAAAGGGGGAAATTTAAGGGGGTTTAAAAATGGGAAACATGTTGTTAAGACGTGAAGCCCTTGGATATATGACCTAAACACAAAAGGCTCCAGAGGAATGAAGAAACCTTTGGTTTCCCCCAAAGCATTTTTTAGAATGAAAATTTTTTCTATCAATGGACGGTATAAATTGCAGTTCAGGCTTTGCAGGGGCACGGCTTTTTAGAAAGAGAGGAGGTCCCTCAAAGGGCGCGCGCCCCCGCGCCCCCTGCCCCCCCTTTTTCCCAAATTTAATGCTCCAGGGTGGTCTCCAAAGGGGAGGGAGACCCCTTTTACTACATCTGCAAAAAATTTTAATTGCATTACCCAATTACTTGGATGACGGATCGCATGTTTAAATTTTCTAAAAGGGAAGTAAATTGTTTTTTTCTCTGTTTTAGCTGTTTTTGGGTATACTTGTTTTAATAAAAAAACCGTAAAATATTTTATAATTTAAGCATTCCTCAGTAAAAGGGAATTGAGCAACATCAGTAGGCCACGAGTGGCACAAAACACACAGTTTGGATGGTTTGGGCCCCAAAATTTACTACCCACAAAAATGGCACAATGACAGGTTGAGAAGGTGGCAGCAACATCAGTAGGCCACAGAGTGGCAAATGACAGGTTGAGAAGGTGGCAGCAACATGAGTTGGCCACAGAGTGGCACAATGATAGAGTGTGGAGGCGGGTGGCAATGCCAGTCCCTGGTAAAGATGGTGGGTGATAGATGGGCAGTTGGCAGCAGATGTGTGGCATCAGGCGAGTGTCAGCATCAGAATAGTAGCTGAGGCAGGTAGACTCATTTCTCAAAGTTTTGGTGAGGCGTCATGGCTGATCTAATCTGACGCATAAGACATTGGAATCCTGACCGATCCACGCCTGATTCATCTTGACAAATGTCAGTCTCTCCACATTTCGGGTGGAAAGGGGTTCCCCTTTGGGGTTTTAACGATGGCCCCCGCCACACTGAACACCCGCTCTGATGCCACACTACTGGCCCAGGACAGCTTCTCCAGTGCAAACTCGGAAAGTTGCGGCCACACATCAAGTATGGCTGCCCAGTAGTCCAGCGGATCTTCTACCTGTGGTGGCAGAGTGCTGTCCAAGTAAGCCACCACCTGCTGGTTCAGGGTCTGCACAAGGTCCTGCTGCTGCTGCTGTTGGTTAATACTCTCCTCACTAGGCGGGTGAAGGAAGCTGATCATCAACGACTCCAGACTTAGGCTGCTGCTGATGTAGTTGCTACTGCTCTTACCCTCACACAGCCCCACAGCAGCAGTGGCAATGGTACGTGAGTGATGAGAAACCCCCCGGTCAGACCTGCCAGAGGATGGACGATGGCACACATAGGCAGCGGCCAACTGACTACATAGGATTTCGCTCTCGGCAGGTGGAAAAAGGCACCCATTTTGGACCGGTAGCGAGGGTCCAAGAGGGTAGAGAGTCAAAAGTCATCCCTCTGCCGGATGTTGACTATTTGGCTGTCACTAGCCAGGCAAATCAGCATGCTGTGGGCAATCTGTGCAAGTGACTCTGAGGGACTCCCTGCCTCCATCTCCACTGTATACTGCCACGGTGTGTCTGGGTCTGCCTCTTCTTCCTCATCTCCATCTACATCCTATGGATGCTCCAGCTCCTCCTCTCCTATCACCTGAGTAGAAAAACCACTAATTTCGCCAGACATTGCTTGTGCTCCAGAGTTCTCCTCCTCCTCCAGTTCAGCCCCCACCAGACTCACATGGCCGTGAGATGTAGTCGCCATGTCTCCAGTACCCTGACCAGACAGATTTTGCAGCATCTATTCCAGGACATGAAGCAGTGGAATGAAGTTATTCATCCCGTAGTCATGGCGAACGACAAATAAAGTGGCCTCCTCAAAGGGCCTGAGGAAACGGTAGGTGTCCCGCATGAGCTGCCACTGGCTGACATCAAAATTACACAGGGGAGTTCTCCTATCTGCTTGGATCATCAAAAAATCGTTAATGGCCTTTCTCTGTTCATACAGTCAGTCTAACATATGGAGGCTGGAATTCCAACGGGGTGGAAACATTGCATATCAGGTTATGATGGGGGAGGCCGTTCTGCAGTGTTTTGCAGATGGGTGGAAGACTTCAGGAACCTTTTGACAACCAGATTGAACACGTGTGCCATGCAGGGCGCATGAGTCATCCCTCCTCGGTGCAACGCGGCTACCATGTTCCTTCCATTGTCTGTCACCATGTTTCTGATTTGCAGTTGTCGTGGAGAAAGCCACACATCGATTTCTTGTTGCATGACGTGGAGCAGTTCCTCCCGTGTGTCTTCGTTCGCCCAGACAAACCAGGTGTAGAACTGTGGGACACCGCTGTGCCCTGCACATATGGTATGATGGAGCAGCACTTAGACTTGTGGAGGCTGAGGTGGTGGTGATGGAGGAGAAAGACATTGGCGCAGGAGCAGCAGTTTGACAACGTGGAGAAGAAAGCGGCGTCTCCTGTCCAAGTTGTTGGTGTGGCTGGGCAGGAAGCACATTCACCCAGTGGGCCATAAAGGACATGTATTGCCCCTGACCGTAGTTACAGCCTTGACTGGCTGAAATGACATGCGTGCAACTGGGTGCTGCTGCTGTTGCTGCGGTGGCAGGATGGACCACCACATCTGAGACACGTTTCTCCCAGGCCACCGGATGGTGACGCTGCATGTGTTGACGCAGGGCCGTGGTGCCGACGTCAGCTCCCTGGCCACGTTTCAATTTCTAACACAAATTCTATATATACACATATTCGGCTCCTCTGGTGTCTTAGCAAAAAACTTACACACCGCCGAGTAGGTGATTTTACTACCGACTATGACTGCTACCGCCGCTGCCTCGCTGAGCCCCTGTGCCGCTACTTTCTTGGACCTGCGAAGCGGGTTTTCTACCCCATGATCATTTGGCTCCCGACCTCGCGCTGCTGCCACCCTGCTGACTCACGGCCACACTACCGACTTGCTGGCTGTGCCGCTGCCTGATGCGCAAGCTGACACCCTCTTCTCCCGACGATGATAATGAAGTCCTTGCTGCACCTGGCTCCCAAGTGCGATCGGCTACTTCATCATCAATTTGTGTTTCCCCGTCACTGCTATTATCCTCAACAGTCTCAGTAAGCAGAGCCTGACTGCTTGCAACATAACCTCCCATGCCACTCTGCACATCACTACTTTCCCGCCTACTGCAAGAAGCAGCGAATGTCTGCCTCATCTCTTCGCTGCCAAGTAGCTGCTGAAAATCCTCAAAAAGTTTGTCCTCGCTCTATAGTGGCGCTGATCCCAGACCACATAGTAGATCTCTGGCTGAGTGAACCGAACGGGACAAAGGCGGGTTGAGGAAGGTGAGGGCCGTGACCCGCTCCCGGGCCATGCCAACTAGGAGGTTGGTGTCTGACATTCCCACGATCTTGGCTGGGATTGACCTAGCAACCAAATCAAGAAACCCCTTTGGGGTTTCTGGTCCCAACCCCACGGCCACTAGATGACACCAGCAGTTCTGGCCTCACCGAGTCACACCTGCTGTGACGTCCCCTTACTGTGCTGCAACCTGTGCCTGCTCCAGGAACGTTTGTGCCACTGCCACTTGCATGTGAAGGGCCTGCCACCTCTCTGTCTGACATACTGTTTGATCAGAAAAATAAATATGAAATACCCTACAGAAAAACCAGATGTAAATTAGGCGTATATGGGACCAAAAAATACAGACACCCTGTATTTTAGTCCAAATTACCCCACAATCAAGACGTTAAATTAAGCTTTTGGTATGAAATATTGTACAGAAAAACCAGATGTAAATTAGGCGTATATGGGATCAAAAAATATAGACACCCTCTATTTTAGTCCAAATTACCTCACAATCAAGAGGTTAAACTAAGCCTTGTGTATGAAATACCCTACAGAAAAACCAGATGTAAATTAGGCATATATGGGATCAAAAAATATAGACACCCTCTATTTTAGTCCAAATTACCTCACAATCAAGAGGTTAAATTAAGCCTTGTGTATGAAATACCCTACAGAAAAACCAGATGCTATTTAGGCGTATATAGGACCAAAAAATACAGACACCCTGTATTTTAGTCCAAATTACCGCACAATCAAGAAGTTAAATTAAGCCTTGTGTATGAAATATCGTACAGAAAAACCAGATGTAAATTAGGCGTATATGGGACCAAAAAAATGCAGACACCCAGTATTTTAGTCCAAATTACCCCACAATCAAGAGGTTAAATTAAGTCTTGGGTATAAAATACCCTACAGAAAAACCAGATGTAAATTAGGTGTATATGGGACCCAAAAAATACAGACACCCTGTATTTTAGTCCTAATAAAACCCCACAATCAAGAAGTTAAATTAAGCCTTTGGTATGAAATACCCTACAGAAAAATCTAATGTAAATTAGGCGTATATGGGACAAAATAAAAAGAGACACCCTGTATTTTAGTGCAAATTAACCCACAATCATTGGGTTAAATTAAGCCTTGGGTATTAAATACCCTACAGAACAACCAGATGTATATTAGGCATATATGGGACAGAAGTACACCCACCCTGGACTTTAGGGCGAACACCCCACAAACTAAAACAAAATAATAACGCTGGTCAAATAACAAGTGTGAAAATGACACACAATTGTGATGGTCTTATCCCCAGTCGCTGATAAACATAGCGACAGGACACACAGTGAGAAGTGTGAGGATTTAAGATGGCGTCCGTATTTATAGGGCTGTGACGTCACAAAAGCCCGCCAGTCTCTGATTGGCTTCATGTCTGCACATGTCATTTAGGGTGTTCCTTTCTTCCTCCCAGACTTCTCTGCCCCATGTAATGTCATATGCTCGCGGCCATTTTACCAATAAAAAAGACGCTTCGTTCCCACAAATCACCCTAAACTTCAGTTTCGTGCAGAACCGAAGTTTTCCTGAAATTCTAAACGAATTCCACTTCGTTAGTATTGATTCACCCATCTCTAGTCATATGCTTTTTCACCCCCATTGTGCTAATTTTTAACAATTTTAAAATGTGTCAATTCCTTACAATTGTGACTTTAGATTCCAGTAGCGATGAAGAACATCAGCATGTGGACAGACCGCTTCCTTGCATTAAAGTGCGGCGACGAAAATGCTTCACAATGTGTTGGTCCATCGTCGGCACAGAAGGGTGTGTAAAGCTCACTTTTGCTTTTATATCTAATCATGTAATTGCAGGTATTTTGTTGCATGTAGTCGCAGATATTTTGTCGTTAATAACGTTATGTCACTTGCCTGTATAGGCTGCGGAAAGGTGTCGCTACTGGGTCCACCCAATAAACATGCTGCAGTATGAACGAGGACACATTGGACAATTTTATTCTGAATTGAGAAGGTATAAAGTGTTGTCTTTTACTTTGTAAACACTATATCAATAGAATGATCTGGCTGTATTTCCATTTCTGATTATCGAATATCATATATTGATTGTAATACTATATTTTTTCTTGCAGTTTCCCAGAAAAATGTTTTGACTTCACACAAATGTCAATGAAGGCCTTCAATAGGTTGGTGGAGATTGTGGGTCCACATATCAGTAGACAGGATAAATGGGTGCATTCAGCCATCAATGCCAGCGATAGACTGCTCCTAACTTTGTGGTATGTTTACCCTCATAATAACCATTTTGTTGTCTATGGTCTGGTCATGTTATCTAAATTGTGATTAGAATTGTATTTAAAGCTGAGTACTGGTCAATGTTTTCAATAATGGCAATAATTTAATTTTTTATTTGGTTTTTAGGTTTCTGGCAACTGGAGAAACTTCCAGTTATGGGTTGGAAAATCCACCATTGCCATGATTATGTGTGACACATACGAGTGCAGCAGCCACCACATTCGGGATCTTTATTTTATAATTATCAAAAATATTTTTCGGTGGTCTTGATGGCGGTGGCTGATTCAAAGTTTGTTGCCATTGAAGTTGCTGCCTATGGCAGTACTGGGGACTCCAGGGGATTGCTATTGTCACAATTTGGTTGTACGGTGCTGCATAATAAAATCACAGTACCACCACCATCTGCACTGCCCGGAACATCCGAAGTAGTCCTCTATATGATGGATGCAGATGAAGCTTTTCCACTGCTGAATAACATGCTGTGGCCCTTCCCCCAGAGGGGACTGAAGGTGGGTATTTAATGCCCATTTAAGCTGCGCACGGAAATTTTTTGAATGCACATTTGGTATTCTGTCTGCTAAGTGGAGAGTTTTCACTGGACCACTTCAATTGAAGGCAGAAAGTGTGGATGTAGTGATAAAAGCGGCCTGTGTCTTACATAATTATGTACTGGACTATGAAATCCACCTGGATGTGGAAGAGGAGACACAGTCCGCTTTTATTGATTGCACACTGTTTTTGCAAGTAGGCCATCCTTCAACTACAACGGTCCATGTGAAAGAGACCTTTGCTGACCACTTCAGTGCTGTGCGCTGACAATTTGGCTGCCTCCATCTTCGCTCTCTCCAGTTCTGATAACTGACTATGTTTTTACCATGTTTCATGTCTGTCCCTAATATCTTCCCAAGTACTGAATAGGCCCTGATCTTCACATAGTGTTATGTTTTGGTTTCAAATCTATTTTTTTCTGTTTCTGTTCACTAATAAAATCTTGATTGATACCTCTATGTTGTTGTCATGTTATTTACAAAAAATAAAAAAAAAACAATGATGCCCCATATTTCATTTATCAATAAGTGTTGTAAAGTTTTCTTTGATTTTTGTCTAATTATTTTTCTAGATTTTCAATTTCCCCAACAAATTTAAACATATATGTCTTAATCTACGGTAGAAGAAAGACATACTTATTTCAAGGACCATACAATAACACAAGCCAAGATTTGAAGTGTAAAAATATAATTTAGTATAAAACATTTTAATATAAATAAAATATTTCTTAACTATGTTACCAACAACCCAATAATAAAGTGCAAATTGTAAAAATATAAATTAAAAACATGAAGAACCTAAAATGTTATAATTCCTCATAGTTGGGTGAAAAATGGGAGGGAGAAAAAGATGTACCAGGTTGGGATTAGGAGAGATATGGGTACCCACTGCTATGGTTCTGGTGCTGTGGGTATGGGTGATGTCTTGCACCACCAGCAATGAGCAGGTAATAAGGTTGAGGTGATGGTAAAATAGGTTGGGGAGGTGGGGCTTGGTGCAAAATTGGTTGTGGATGTGGTGGTAAAAGGGGTTGTGGAGGTACAGGCGGATGGGACAAAGGTTTGGTCCGTTGTAGTTTGGCTTGGACCCAGCTTATGAGGGCATGTGGAAAATATGCACCTTTCACCCCCTGCTATCCACCGAAGGCCAGACATGAGCATACCAATATCGCTGATGCAAGTAGGTGAGTCAAACACTGGGCAGAGAGGAGGTAAAATCCCATGTAGTTGTCTCTCTGAGATCTTTGGATCTGTCGGCAGCGATGTCATAGGCAATATGCATAGTAATGATACGTCTCATCTCCATCCACATGGCTTATGAATGAGAGTACATTCCCCCGCCTCAATTTCACTCTCCCTTCTATGGTGGGTTCTGTCACTGACTTGTCTGGTGGAAGATGTTTGTGTTGGGGTGTGGGCACTTGGTCTTGGGGTGGACTCTTGGTCGGCAACACCATCAATGCCAGATGATGTGTGTTCAGCAGAGGGCGCTGCTGCAGAGTTCAATAGCATCTGGGTTCCAGAATATAGTTTGTCAAGCTATGTAGTTACCTGTAGGTTATCTTCCCCCTCTGCTTCCTGGGTGATTGAGTTGGCCATGAATGAGGTGCTTTCCCTCTCTGTCTATTGGCATCCTTCTGCTGTGTGGAATGGTGCTATCAGTATTCGCACATTGCCAGACGACATATGGACCAAATCAAAAATTGATTAATAATGCTGTATGTTATAATCATTGAAGAACCATTACATAAATTGTAATTACTTACTGGCAGAGTACACTCTGAGGCAGGATGAATGACAGCTCCTCCTGATATGGCATTTTTAGTTGACGGGAGGGAGGGCCCCCACTCTTTTCCTCCAAACATTGACGTTTTTGACATCATCAACTGTTAGCATTGACGTGCTTGTCCTAACATCACCATTGCAGTCTCTCTGTTGAAAATGGTCAGATGTGACCTTGCAAAACAGACACATGGCAATTCTTGAATTAATTAAAAAAAATATGAATTAATTTTTTAACAGGTGTACCAAAATATTGGAGAGAAAAAACAATTGTAATGAGTGGCGCCGCAGCCCACAGGTTTGGCTGCGGGCGCACTCATGTCCCCGTGGTGTCCCCTGCGCCGGGGACGAGTGGCGCTGCGGTCCACATATATCGGGCTGCTGGCGCACTCGTTCCTCCGGGCGCATCTACTCCCCTAGCCGTGCTCCTGTGTCCCCACGTGTACCTGCCGGCCGGTGCGCGCGTACTCGCTCCTTAGGGGGTGCGTGCGCCGGCTCACTCAGATTTAAAGGGCCAGCGCACCGGTAATTGGTTGATTGCCGGTCGCTGACACTATATAATGGTAACAACTCCAGCATGTCCTCGTCGGATCTATAGTGCCTCGTGCCATAGAGAAAGCTGTTCAGAAGTGCGTTTCCTGTCTCATCTGTGTTGCCGACCCTTTGCCACCTGCCCTGACCTGCCTGCCTGTCCCCGACTACGAGTTTGGTGTTATGATTCAGTACCTCGGCTGCCATCACAAGCAAGTCACCATCAGGGGTAGCGACCTGGTAGGAATCCCGCCACAGCAAGTCCATCCTGCCTAGTGGCAGGCTCTGGTGAATATTGGGACCTACTTAGACTCTGCTCCCTGGTGTGGCCTATACCACCGCTTGCGATGGTCCAGTGGATCCACCACTCCTGCCTTAACAATAATTGAATAACAATTCACTTACGGATCATCCCCCGTACTCTGGTGTCGTATTCTTGCCATTCATTTGGGTACAGCGACTTATTTTTCAATATGCTATTACTGTAACCCTGGGTGCTCTTATCCCAGAGCTCAGGTCAAATATGTACCTTAACAAAAAGAAAATATAAAAAATTAATACTATAATTCTGTAAAATATATGAAAAAAAATTATATTGTGCAACATAAAGTGTAGTTGTATAGATCTATGCTAAATGCATGGCATGCAAATGCACCAAAATATTAAATGTACTGAACAATGATGACCGCATTGCATGAAAATGCATCAAAAATATTAAACATACTGAACAATGATGAGCGCATGGCATGAAAATGCAGCAAAAATATTAAACGTACTGAACAATGATGACCGCATGACGATTTTTTTTTTTTTAATTAAAAAAAAATTCTTACCATCAAAAACAGTATTTGTGCAACCGTATTTGTTTACACTCACCTCATTAATTAGGCTCCCCACATCAATGTCCATACGGTGATATGCCTGCTTTGGTGCCATTTTGCTGTGTCCTATTCAACACTTGAACAATGGGTAAAACAGCCATCAGTAATCACACTCACAATAGGTGTGATCCATATGCTTTGTTTCAACCCCTTGGGCAGTTTTTCAGCTGAAACGCACCAAAAAACATGACAAAAGATGCCAAAAACCCACCCAAAAGCCACCGGATGGTTTACATAGACTTCTGCAGTCATTTTTCTGCTGGGCACTCTCAGATTTTACAACATGTTCCTAAAACTGGCAGCAACAGAAAACAATCAAAACAAAAAGACCTGTGTAGACTACATGGGCTTGTAAAACGGTTGGCTTTTCAGCGGTTTCAAAAATCTAAAACCGCCCAAAATCTGACCATTTTTATGTCTTTAAGGGAGTGTTGCCTTTGGTCTGTTTGTGGATGTCTGCAGCCATGTTATCCCAGATTATACATAGTTTGACTTTTGAAATTCTGTCTATGGTTCCATGGCCTCTTTTCCAGAGCACATGTATTAGCATGACAATCAGAGTACCTTTAGGATTTGGTGAAAAGCTATAGGCAAATATTTTTACATTGCTGTATGACTTTCACCTGTGGAGTTTGAGTCTTAACTAAAAACTTCTAAATATAAATAAATGTTATTTTCTAATGCATAAACTGCTGCTTTCTCTTTTTTAGCATCATAATTCTAGTTTTTGGATCCTTCTCTCAAGTATGGGATTTAGTATCCCAATAGACATTACAATGTTGGCTAATTCAGTTGAAAAGTAACATCTGTTCCAGCTTAGTCAGTCTCCACTTTTAAACACCTTTTTACAAAATTCTCCAGTAATAATAGAGTTTGTTTTTTCAAAATTGATTGCATCTAATATGTGTTGTCGTCTATCATCAGTGCCCTGTAATACAGGGTGCAGACCTATCTCCTAAGGTGGATTTTGCAAGACAGTACTAGAATTAGAGAGCTGGTCTGGGAAGTCTGCTGCATGTCCTGCCTTTGGCTTAAATAAGAATAAGGCTATGTCTCCACAGCACAGCTTTTCAGTCATTTTTTTCAGCGTTTTTCCTTTTCTAAAGCCACTTAAAAAATGACTGAAAACAGGTCCCATAGAATTTCATAGTAAAAACATTCTGTAGTCTCCAAAGAACGTTTTTTTTTTTCGGCTTGTTTTTGCTATTGGTCGTTTTGCAAAAAACGACTGAGCAGGGAAGAAAATTTACTATTGAAGTCTATGTAAAGCGCTGGACTTTTTTGGCACGGTGTTTGGACGGTTCTGCTGAAAAACTGCCCACGTGTCTTAACAAGGTATATGAATTTTGCATACATTAAAAACTGCCCAGAAACCCGCCAACAAATGCGCCAAAAAACTGAAAACCAAACTAAAAACTCATCAGAATCCCAGCTGCTTTGAACAAAAAACTGACTTTCAAAGCAGTTTTTAGGTTTTGGTTTTCGACAATTCTTTTGTCCTATGCTGTGTGGCCCTAGTCTAGAGAGCAGCAGCAACCTGCAGTAATGGACAGACAGACATAATTGTGCTTTGGACAACTGTAAGTTTCTGGACTAAGTCAACACAGGTACACAAAAAAGCAACTGAAGTCACATAAAACAATAGATGCACAACTCAATTGAAAATAAGATCAAATAACTTTATTGGTTGACACATACACCAAACATTTGTTAAAACTATCTCAAAACAAGGGCAACAATACCTAAAATACACAGCCAACTATTCAAAAACAGACTGAAGGACAGCGGTGCATAGCATATCAATACCGCTTAAAAATACATAGTCCAAAAAGAATCATCACCATACAAAAAGAGTGCCGAAAGGCAACAATGAACAATCTAATATACAATACACACTAATCAATAAAAAATATTCACTAATGGTATCCCTTTAAGTATACTTACAAATGACCCCGTGTAATGACCATTGATAATATGTTATTAAAAAAAAAAAAAACATGAAACAATTGAAAATCCAACAATAGAAAAGGTGGACATAAATGGAAATGGAGAGACAAAGAAACTAAACACTTGAGACTATCAAAGAGTAACATCAGGAGAGAGCACCCATGTCAGCTCCCACATGGTCTACCAAACAGATTTATATAATCTGACCAATTCTCTGTTCCGGTGTTACGTTTTGATAGTCTCAAGTCTAAAGCTTCAACATCTCCTCCCTTTAATAGTATTTGTATTTATATTCTTTTATACCATCTTTAGTACTATTAGTACCATATTTTGTACTATTTAGTATGCGCTTGGTTTTGTATACTATTTGATGTTTATCTGCCTTCTGGTCATTTGATATAAATCTTGTTGGGGGGAAAAGGGGTTGTAATGCCTGCTCGGCATGCATTTATGATATTGTGTATAATTGTCCCCTATTTGGGATTTTAAATGTTTTTAAACTGTAGAGTGCCTTGTGTTGTGCAATAAAGAGTACATTACTTATTCAGCTTACACATCATATAGTATATGTTTTCTTTTTGGTTTCGCAGTGGTTTGCATTTTATGTGGTGCCCATTAAATTGTGATTTTCTACATATTGGTGTGATTGGCAATGGGAGAAAACTTATTTCGTCAGAAGTAGGAGGCTAGTAGTGATTGGACGTACTTAGGCGGGCTAAGAGGCATGGCATTTCAATGAACAATTGCCTAATCTTTCTATTTATTACAAGCAGTGAGGTATGGAGGACACACAAGGCCTGCTGTCCCCACTCCTCTCTGTCTGCTAGTATCTGCAGCTGCCCAATCTAAGCACTCCAATCTAAATCAGCTATGTCCCGCTGATAGAGACAATTCTGCTTAGGACTTCTCCGAGGTCAGGTATTTATCTCCTAGTTCTTATCAGCAGCATAGCTCCTAGCTAAAGGCTATACCCATACATGAATGAAATAAGAACCTTCTATACTTACTGTCTTATCAGTTTCCTTTCTCTACTCTTTAACCAAACCATTGGTTGGGTGATTAGTAATTTGTGAAAACAACTAATTGCTCATTTGCAATTTATCTGTGGTGCAGAGAGGCGTTCACCTTAATGACCCCAAAAAACTGAACATGAGCAAAGCTAGACATACTTACCTACAGGACCCGCACCACTACCGCTCCAGAGCTCCCGGGCAAGCCACTCCTTTTCACTTCCAGGTTCTTGCCCCTACAGACAGGAAACGTTCACGCTGTATTGTACATGAATGGAGCACAAGCCTCGCCTTGTATCAGAACGAGAACCCAGAAGTGAAGATAAGTGGAGGTCTGGTGAGTTCCAAAACGGAAGCTGCGCTTTGACAGCACCAGCTGGTCTTGGATTTTCACATGCCCAATCAATTTATTCTCAGGGAGGATAAGCTGCTGCCACAGGTGCATGGTAGTGGCCTACTACCCTTTACCCATTCATAACACAAACCTGATGAGATTACAGAAGCATTTGTGTGTATGTGAGAGGGGGGTCAAAAGAGATGTAAATAGCTTTTCTCTAGCTTAATATACAATCAGCTTTAAATTTAATTTCATGAGATATTTTAAAAACGGGTTGAAGCTCTGTTTTGACACGGAATTCAAAATGCACAAATAAATCCATTTTCAAGAGTTTTGTAACAGCAAGACCCCTAACAAAATATTTCATGAAATTACTCAGTGCTGAATTTTGTACCTAAAGACAAAAATGGTGTTGAATGGGGAAGATTCACTTTAAGCTTTTATAAGTTGAATGAGAGCCATCTGTCAGTGGTTTTCAAATTATTCTATGAACTTATGATGGAAATTGAGTCTGGGCATTGACTTGATCTCTCTAGCTTATTTGTCCACCAGTGTGGCCTTTGATGTACGCTTTGGGTCAGTGCCCTGCTAGAATACAGACATTGTCCATTATCATGGGTCTCTGAAGGGGCAGTGTTGCTGAGGTCATGTGCTTGCACTAAACAGAGCATCTCATGCAAAGATAGTCTTTGTCTCCTTAAATAATAACATTTTACTCCACTGGAATTTTGCAAGCTTGTCTTTGATATGCATAATACTATATGATGAGTAAAACTTAAATGTACCCATTTGATTCTTTTATTTCTTTTTTGTTCTTCTCTATTTCTTTATAACGTAGCTTAATTATTATTTTTTATTTCTTTGTCTTAATTTTTAAATTGGTTGTATTTCAAAGCCAAAAATGCAGAATTTACTTATTCAGATATGAGAGAACCTGAAGTGATAGAGCTATATTGTTTTATACAGTAATTGTTTACTTGCTGTAATTTGGTCTAGGAAATAGTTTACATTTCAAGTAATAAACTTTTATAATTCTTTTTATCTTGTCTTACAAGGAAGCCTTGTTAACTTTATCTCACAGTTGGTATCTCTTTCCACTGCATGTGTATAGTAGTTTTCAAGTTGCTGGGAAACAAAACTGTAGTCTTGCCGACACCTTAGATCTTAGATCTTCTACAAAGAGGTTGTGAGAGCTCACAAGCTGCTGGTAAGACTGTTTTACATGTTTGGCTTCTTGGAGGACTATGGTGCATGTTCTTCAGTTACTACAGATTTTGTGTTTGTTTAAGATATATGTTTGTTTCAGTTGTTGTATATGAGAAAACTGCCCTAGATGCGTCTGCTGATGCTGGTATTTGTGGTGCTATGATATTGTTGCACTTTTTAAGTATGAAAAAATAAAGAAGACATAAAGTTTTAACTACATCAAGTGGAATCCTTTATGGTGCTGGAGTATACCCTTCATGCTTTCAAGATATGAGACATCTGTATTGTGGTGGCTGATTACCTTATCCATATTCAATGTGCATCCATGTCCCTATATCCAAAAATGGATGCCAATCTATGTTATCTCTACTTATAATGTAGATATACAAAGCAATGGCTAATCACACCACAATTTTAACATGACATGCCAGAGGTTTGGGAAATACCACAAAAGGTGTAATGTTTAATTACATTAAAAAATCCCTACTTGGTATTATATGTCTCTACATTATCTATATATTATATTATATTCATCAATCATGAGATCCACTTTTTGCAGTGAATCTTTCTGCTTGTGGGAGGGTCAGTAGTTCCCCAGCAGCTCTTTCCTACAAGTCCCACGATGCACTGTAGTTACAATCTAGGGCTTCTCTGTACCCGCCCTCTAATCCTCCTAGCACGGTTCAGTCCTGCCCTGTACAGCCTTACATCATCATTCTCAGGCATGTACACCACGCCCGCTGCATCTCTGCTTTAGTTCACTTTCTGGTTGCCTGCAGCAGGCTGTGTATAGAACAGTGCACCAGTGCATCAGTTTGTAACATGGTAACATATATATAATTTGGTTTATATATTTCTATGTATGTGTTGTACATCCCCCACAGCAGGTACACAGCTATCCCATCATTGTAACTCTGATTGTTGTGCGAAATGTGGCATCACCCAGCTTCTCTCTACATTGGATATCTAGCATCCAAGAAAGATGGGCGGTGTCACATCCCCCAAAGCAATCAGTGTATGGTCATGAGAAAGTTGTGTGCCTGCTGTAGAGGATGTGGCATTGTTCCTGCACCCAGTGATGTAGCATCTCATAACGCCTTACCCTGGAATCACTACTATATAAAGAGCAGTAGGCAGATTTTTTTCTGACTGCTGCTGGATAATCTCAGAGGTCCTAATGCACATTCAGCCAATCAAACAATGCAAGTATTCAGTCTTCTGACTAGGTGAAAAGGTCTATTTATCAAAAAGAATTCTCCTCCTATCAGAAGAGATAAAGAAAGTACACAGTAATGAAGGCACCTAGACTCTAGCAGCTAGCAGTGATGTGTCAGTATGTACACATAGTTATCACTGTATGTGTCCACATTACTGTACTTGAATTATTACATTCCTGTCAGCACCTTTGTTTACATAGTGACTGATGAGTTACTTGAGGCAGCCAGATCTTTCTCTGCTCAGGTCACGCCCACTACAGGGGAGCATTTCAGAGCTGAGCCGGGCTACAAAGCACACCCACTGAGTGATGACAAAACGTCCATTGAGGACATGTGATCAATGGATGTCACATGATGTGCAGGAAGTAGGAAGCACTGGTTTTGTAAAGCAGAACAGGCAAATAATTTTTAATGAGTATCAATTACAAAGTTTAATATAACTAAGTTGTGAGCTCTATAACAAATGAAAAGATCCCGGAGAGTCCCTTTAACCAATATCTTCTTATAGAACATCCCCCTATGTCCGTTTATAAATCTACCAGTAAAGGATAGCTATAAAACTAATTATCTCAGGTATTTACCTGCAGTATACTAGACAATAAAAATCTGTTTTTAAGGTGACATGGCCTGCTTATCTACATTTGAGGAAATAATTTTATCTTAATTGGGATGAATAACTTCTGTTGATACTTCATTTACTGGGTTTTGTATGCTTATTCAAGAGATGGCATTAGATCTATGGCACCATAAGCACACCAGTGTCTTCATGTCACTCTAATAGGTACCAGTCTTTATCTAGAATTGATCTTCTGTTGGGAAAAGAACATGTTGCCTCACTTGTCAGCCATATCCATTTCTTAGTTCTGCCCCTGTCTAATCAGTTGCCATTATTGTCAACAATATCATTGGGATTTAAACCTATTTGAGCAAAATGTGATGCTGGGATGTTTGATATGCCATGAAAACTGACCTCAGAGGGGTAACAAAACTTTAGCTATATGGAATACCAGATAACATACCAGATAACATGATCAAACATGGCAAACCAGAGTATTGGAAGCTGTACAATTATCTGTAGAGAAAGGTATACAAAAAGTAAGAGATAATTGGTAGCTGATGCAAGCATCGTCTTGAGATAATAGACAGCAAGCATCAACTTAATAATCAATTAATCAATTCTTCTATAAAGATGGTGAAAAGGCAGGGCACATTAGTCACCATTGCAAAGACTCAAACAAAATGTACTTATTAAAACCCTACTGAGACTTTTTTCCAGGAGGCAGGAGGGCATATTGTGCATTTTTCACAACTTTAAGTCTTTCTAACAGTTTAATTTAAAAAAAAATCATAATATCAAAATTAATACATTTTTAAGAAATTCTCCAACTATGACTTTTAGAAAACTTCTGCAAAAAAGAGAAGCTGTCAAGTCCTATGTAAGAAGCTAATATAGTGCTTATACTGAAAGCAAGAAAACACCATAGAGTTCCTGATTCGCTTAGCTCCATCTCACAACACATGGAAAGGTCTTAGCTACATGGTTGGTTGAGATAAAATAAACTGTTTTACAACCAGACTAAACTGGGTTTATGCCCTCAATGTCAAGGCTGTACATTAATTTTCAGTTACTTAGGGGATTTATATTGTGTTCATTAGGTTGTGTCAAAGCTTTTGACAGCATCAAATTAACCTATCTGTGGGCTGCATTATTCAAAATGAGAGTTGGGCCAACCTTAACATCATGGCTGCAATTGTTACTGTACATGAAAATCTATAAACCATCTATACAAGTAAATTGATGCATGACTGAGAACTTTCAGCTAAACAGAGGAATACATCAGGGTTGCCCTCTATCACTACTTTTTGCTCTAGCAATAGAGTCACTGGCAGCTGCAATCTGATCATCAGCAGATGTGGTGGGATTTAAATCTGGCCTGAAGGAAAAACTAGCATTTTATGCAGATGACATACTTTTGTTTCTGAATAATGCACAACCTTCCCTTCAAAGCCACACATGTGACTGAACAATATGCCATTTACTCTGGTTTAACCATTAACTGGTCCAAATCCATATTTATGCCTGTATATGTTAAAGCTGCAGATATATATGTCATCCATATTTCAGAGCATTATGTATCATTCTGTAAATATTAATGAATAGCTAAACCCAGGTCCTTTAGAGAATATGACAAACTGAATCTTGTCTCACTGCAGAATTTTAAAAGCAAGCTAGAAGCACAGTATAAGATACCTCTGATAGTAATAAGTAGAACTGACTTACCAAATATTATTGGTATGCCTCATTTGCTACTGAATCTGTGTTACCCAAGTCTCTGATGGTTTCCCCAAGACTCTTCTTCAAAATAAAAAGGCAAGTCAGGAGTTTGATTTGTCATAAACAATACATGTACATAAAATTAGAAAGTTAAAAACAGGGTAGGATGATGGTGGATTGGTTCCTCTTAACCCGTGGAATAGGGTCCAAAAGAACATGGATTCTGTCCATACATTATTGTGGTCTGAACACCAATATGAGACTTTAGAGACTCATACATAAGATTCATTCCCAGTGTCTGCAGCAGTAATGAGCAGACCGCACAGTCCGAAGTAAACTGAAGAATAAGACAGATGGTAGTGGTATTGTAGTAGTGCAGCACTAGCTAACAACTGTTTTAACAGAAAAGAAGCGCCGCCATGCCAGTTTTAAGGCGCATTAAATCAGTGTATAGTGCGCCTGAATGAATGAACCTGTCAAAAATCTGGCGTGTGGTCTAACTTGCATTGTAAAATTGATGCGCCTGTTTAGGCACATTGCATAATTTAGGCGCTTAGCGTATCATTGCTAGCTTATTTAATGCGCCTACTTTAGGAGCATTCAAATGTGTCGGGCCTAGCATATAATGTGCCTAGTTTTGGTGTATTACAATTCATTCATATAGAGGATAGGACATCAACAATTTTTTTGCCGCAAAATACATCAAAACAATGGCACATTCGTATTGGGACATGTCACAATAAATCTTTCATTCTTTGCCTCCCTGTGTTTCAACAGTCAGACCTTTTTAATGTTTTCAGTGATTCAGTTCTATGAGGAGAAGTAGTATTAATTAATTATTATTTTTTTATGGACGTGAACAGAATTGTTTTTACTAATTTTTACACAATTCACATATCACACTAAATAACAAATTGTTCTGATGGTTATTACGGCCGTGTGGATACTTAATAGGCTTAGATTTGTTTTTTTTTAATGTGCAATATTTGCATAATAATTATTTTTGCAAAATTTTATTCCATACTTATTTATTATCTTACACTTAATAATGTGTTACAATACTCCTGTAAGCGAATACATAAGATTCTGTGTCAGTATGACACAGGCTGCTGGCAGGGCAACACACAGTGTGCCCAGACAGCAGACTTACTATACAGGCAACTCTGGGGCTACTGTAGCTCCAAAGGGCTGTCTGTAAAAACATTCCCCAGGTCCCCCTTTGATCATGCCATGTTTATAGGTTTAAGAGCGGGACAAGAGGCTTCACCAATCCCAGTCATGTACAGAGACTACTCTAGGAACAGAGCCGTTAACTACAGCTCCATTCTTAGTGGAGCTGCAGCGCTGGGAGTCATAAACCCCCTCTGAAGGCAGCGACGTCTTTTGGCGTCACCACTGACAGAGTACTTGCACCACCTGCCATCAAAAGACAGTGGGCGGTCGTTAAGGGTTTAAACAAAAAGAACTGGAGAACTCCTCAGGGCCATTCCCCCAAAAATGCACCAAGGCAGACTGCCCCGCCCCATAGCTATACCATTGCTTATTCAAGGCTTACCTACTTTATCTATGATACAGAAAATGTGGTGAAAATGAGGATCTCCCAAACATAAAATGTTATGTAACGTTTATATTACATCTATTTGGGATACCCTCTGGCTATAGGACTTCTATTTTCTTGAAGGCTTTACTAATTGCCAGCAGATGATACACACAACACACATAATGCAAAGATCTAAATATTTAGAATGATTTTGTTTGATACTGAAAAATTGGAAGAATGCCTAAGTGCCATTAACCCCTTAATGGCACAACTAGTTAAGCCCTATTTTTCAAATCTGATGCGTCATTATGTGGCACTAATTGACCTGATATTGGATTAAAATCCTACAATGTATTAATTCAGTTGGATTGCTACCCTCTACTATTGTGTTATGTGTTTTGGGGTTATTGAGAAAACATTACTGTAAAGGAACGTGTTAAACTAGCTCTGGCATGTATGCTCTATATAGCATTAGGCTAATCGCTTAATACTGGCTGAATAATCAACCTCCCTTTATACATGAGATCACTAACAAAATTAATTGGCTGGTAACGCTTGAAAAGGGATGTAATTAAAAAAAAGGGGTCGCTAACCAAATTCAAAAATATGTGTGCTAATTGGATTAATTACTCAGGATATGCTCCAATGACACTGACCTGATCCAGAATAATGATACAGAAGGTATAAGCAGATGATCGGCTAGTTATAGTTCTATAATGCGTTAAGAATTTTACATGATTGATGTACAGGAAGTCCATAGGTCTATGCATAGTTTCTTGTGATTTAAATAAAAACACACACAATGATATTCACTATTTACCATCATGAAAACCAAAAATTTACATGGTTATATGCAAGGCCGGCTTTCTCTTTGAAAGTGACTCGTACAAGATTTTTCTATCCGTATGATCCCCCCAACACACACAAGATTATAGCAAAGTGTACATATAGCAGTCTAACTACTTACTCCGCTGTCCCTGCCTGCATGACCTTACAAAACTAGCCATACAAACAGGATCTGGTGTATGTTCATTCAGCCACACATGTACATAGAAAGGGCACCACTAGGAATTTAAGGACCCACAGGGCCCATTACAGCCAAGAGCATCTGCCCTTTCTTTTAAATAAATGATCTTACGCATGGATTGCACAGTAGAATGTTGATGGTTGCAGATGATACTAAGCTCTGTAAAGTAATCAACACAATGGAGGATAATGTGTTATTACAAAGGGATCTGGATAAGTTGGAGGCCTGGGTAGAGAAATGGCAGATGAGGTTTAATACAGTTAAATGCAAGGTTATGCACATGGGGAGGAAAAATCCATTACATGATTATATGTTAAATGGAAAAACGCTGGGTAAAAGTGACATGGAGAAGGACTTGGGAATCCTGGTGGACAGTAAACTTAATTGTAGCAGCCAG
Organism: Phyllomedusa bahiana; assembly: GCA_025379985.1. Lineage (NCBI taxonomy): Eukaryota > Metazoa > Chordata > Amphibia > Anura > Hylidae > Phyllomedusa > Phyllomedusa bahiana. Next base: position 57,966 of record JAODAL010010238.1, on the reverse strand, counting down.
TGTCAGGCAGCAGCAGCCAAGGCAAATAGGATCATGGGTTGTATTAACAGGGGCATAGATGCACATGATGAGAACATTATTCTCCCATTATACAAGTCACTGGTTAGACCACACATGGAATATTGTGTACAGTTTTGGGCACCAGTGCACAGGAAAGACATTGTAGAGCTTGAACAGGTACAAAGGTGGGCAACAAAATAATGAAAGGACTGGGTGGACTACAATACCAAGAAAGATTAACAAGATTAGGATTGTTTAGTTTAGAGAAAAGACGGCTTCGGGGGGACATAATGAATGTGTTTAAATATAATAAAGATCAATATAGAGATCTCTCTCAAGATCTATTTATACCCAGGATTGTATTAAGAACAAGGGGGTATCCTCAACGTCTTGAGGAAAGAAAGTTTCTACATAAACATATAAAGGGATTATTTACTGTTAGAGCAGTGAAACTGTTGAACTCTCTGCCAGAGGAAATTGTCAGAGCCGGTTCACACGGCTTATTCAAGCCGTAATTGCGGGACGGATTTCGCTCGCAATTACGGCTTGAGTAAGGGGCCCCACCGGGATAATGAACATATCACTTTGTCCCCACCCGGCGTATTCGCCGAGCGGGGAGGAGAGACGGAATCCACAGTTCTCTATGAGAACTGTGGATTACCATAATGGCTGGGAAGGACTCCAGCCGTATTGCAGCACAGTATGGCGCGCAATACGACTGCAATCCATCCCTGCAATGGTGAATTCAATAACAGAGTTCAAAAAGGGTGTGGATGTATTTCTGGAGAGTAATAATATAACAGGTTATAGTGACTAGGATTCTGGAGTAGGGTCGTTGATCCAGGGATTTTTCCGATTGCCAGATTGGAGTCGGGAAGGAATTTTTTTCCATAAAATGAGGACAATTGGCTTCTACTTCAATAGGGTTTTTGCCTTCCTCTGGATCAACACTTTAGCACAACAGGCTGAACTGGATAGATGTCTTGTCTTTTTTCGGCCTTACAAACTATGTAACTATAACTATTCCTGGGGTGAATAGAGATAAAATGCATTTCAGTTTAGTTTTTATACTTAAGTTTACTGTGCAGTTTAAATTAGATCTTTTTTCTGCAGATGTTACTACAGTTCTGTTGATAACAAATATTATGTTATGTTTTACTACTTGTAAAACAACAACTTTTTTTATATTGATTTTGCATTGTCATTTTTTCTTTAGACCATTAACCAGTGGCGTAGCTACAACAGTTGCAGCAGTCACACTTGCAACCAATCCCCTAAGCAAGGGGGAGCCCACAGGTCCCCTTTACCATATAGCTGTGTTGCTGGGTCAGCTAGCTTAATTCACTACGGTTAGAAATATTAGAAACATTGCGATCACCTAAAATGTTGGTATTATTTAAATGTTCCAAAATGTGAGTTTTAAACCTTCTCATGATGCATCCTATATATTTCTAAATGACCTGCTGCACCTTGTATGATATTAAATACTCCCTTGCTATTATATTTAATATTATTCTAAGGTTATATTCACACGGTGAATTTGCGGGGCATACTTCGGTGCATAGTTGTGCTGCAATACGGCCCAATTACGTTACGCAAATATGGTGCGTATTCCCTGAAGTATACTGAGCTTACACGCCAGGTAAAGCATAAGTGTATGGGAGCCCGCCAGGGCCTATAAAAGTACACACTGGCCAGCACGTATTTCTAAAGCAGCAGGTGCATAGCGGCGTGCACAGTACGTGCTACTTCACGCCTGTAATAAATCGTGTCTGGGAGTAACAAACATTTTGCATGGCTGTGTGCTGCATTTATAGAAACCTGTATCATTTAACCAAATATTATTATATATTGAAATAAAGTTGGGCAATAGCAAATTGTCCAAAGCATGTGATCAAGCAAAAGCGAAAAGCGTGTTGGGTTTCCTGTCCACATACTGCATCCCTGTAGTCTGGTGACGAGGCGTTTTTTTACTCAGGTTATGTATTTACTTACTCTATATTTATGCTGTATTTGATTCATTCCTAGTCACCACTATTTCACCTATACCTGTTTACTACTTGGGATTGCCAGTATTTGCTTCCTCTGGTGGTGTTGGATTGTTTTGATATTCATATGAATTAATTCTATGTGTTTATTTTAGATTTATTACATTTCAATAAAGATTGCATTTTTACTGTAGCATACTATTTTTCCTTTTGGTGTTTTGTATTGAAATACAGTTGGGTAATACCAAATTGTCCAAAGCACGAGGTTTGGTCCCCACAATCCTCCAATCATTGGATAATATGTCCTGCAGGATATTATCATCGTTTAATAGTGGCATTTGTTTGTTATTTGTTTGCTCTTATTAAACTGTTTGTTGTACTCCGAAACTAATTTGGGTTTATTATCCTGTACTGGTTCTCCATAGTTTTTTGATAGCAGATACCCTGTTTTTAAATCCAGGTAAGTGATATTAGACTTATGCAATTAAGAAGTGAAGTTTACATTATTTAGATACTGTATAAACTGTTGTACAATAGATGATCAGCAGATCATCAACATGTCTGCCATACCACTCTGTACATTCTTTGAAAGATAGTGAAAATTTGGCAAACATGAATATGGCTTTTTTTGTAAAATGTCTGAGATGGAAAAACCTCTTTATTTTTTTTATTTATTTATTTTTAGCCATACATACTATTACTTGCCTTAAAAGGTTATTTCAGCCACTATAATCACCCTAGTAATATCACCTACGTAGGGGCTGACATGACTTCTATATGGAGCTAATTAGCACTCCCTACAGAGGTCATTTAAGCACCTACAGAGGGGATATTACTGGTGTGGCTAAACTGACCCATCAAAGCTAACAATGATCTGTATGAATACTATGGACTGAAATTCGGCCCAGAGTATTCATACAGATCATTACTAGCCTTGGTGTAATTCAGTGGAGCTAATGCTGTCTAAGGCCTAACTACCTTATCAAGAAGTTTACTAGCCCGGGAGCAGCCCACAGAAACCGCGGCAGCATCAATAATACACATGTTTAAGTAGGTCTCCCACTAGTTAAGTATGTAGATAGTTTGGTAAGCCTCTATTTGAAAGGCCCTCCTTTAGGTAGGTAAGTTCCTCATTAGGTTGGCAGGTAGGCCCCACATTCGATAAGTAGGTAGGTAGGTGTGATGCCTCACTGATGTTTTGCCACCATCTTGGATCAGCCCGGAGGTCATTTAGCTCACGGATCGCCGTCCTTTTGTAAGACGGTCGGCACACCAATATATTTCACTTTGACACCCGGCTTCTGTTTAACACTGGCCTCAGCCAGCTTTATTCTCAGGCACAGGATCATAAACAAATACACAGAAAATCATTAGATATCTAGGCACTAACTCAACATATAACTAGAGACCCTTCTATATCAGTAGCCACGGCCTATCACCGAGAACTACAAACACTTTACTCTCACAGTCCAGTACCCTCAAGCCTCTGGGGGCCAAAGCTCTCTCCATAGCTCTTTTGCTCCAAACTTCCAAGCAGCAACCCCACCCCCTGGACCACTGGAGCTCCAGGCTTTTTATCGGCCTCAAGGAACCTTCCAAAAGCCTGTCCTGGCACACGGGGAGTAGGCAGACGCCCAACACTTTGCACACTCCGGATAAGAGCTGTCTCCAATCTGCTGAAACAGCCATACTAACTATAAATGCTTTTCTGTGGCGGACAACAAGCATGAATGGCTCAACCCACAAAGGCCAGGTAAGCTTGGTGACATGTAGCACACAGTTATCATGCTTTACTCCACCTGGTGACCGTCTGAGCTCGCTCTGCCACAGTAGGCTTTACATTATGAAGCTTAGTAGGTAAGCCTCTGATTGGGTAGGTAATATGCATCTACTGACATGTGGTAGACTGCAGTACTAAAGCAGCCTGCAATCTGCAATCGTACTTGATGGGACAGGGAGTCAATGCCCTCAAACAGGGCAAGGCTTCACATGCAGTCTGAGTTGCTGCTAGCTACATCCAGCAGCATGAATTGCAGCCTTACAGGCAGTCTATGAGGTCCTGCTCTGTGTAATGGAGGGGTGGTCCCCCCATAAATGCAGAATAGTGGAAAGAACAAGTCTCAAATGGCAGAGGGCCCGCTTGTTTTACATTTGATATGAGTTTCTTACAGCAGTAACAGCCAAACTGTCCCGCCAGCTGTCCTGAATACAGATATGATTGCAATAATTGCTTAGTACTTTCTTCTTGCTCTAGTACCTTCTTTGTACCTTCTAGTACCTTGTTCAGGGGCGGAATTACCAAGGTAGCAGACATCCACAGGTCTGTGACCTTAGGGGGCCCGGGCCCTGTGGCAGCTGCTACCATGCCTGGTACCCTGGCAGTTCTGCTCCTGGGCCCGCCACCGCCCCCTGCCTCTGAATGCCCAATCCCTGTGTCCCGAGTGTTCAGAGGCAGGAGTCAGACTGTCCGGTACTAGCAGAGTGCCACCTATAACCCTGCCTGCCTACCTATATGCCCCCTATAACCCTGCCTATCTATATATATATATATATATATATATATATGCCCCATATAACCATGCCTGCCTGCCTATTTATACATTGCCCCTATATGCCCTCTATAACCCAGCCTGCCTGCCTATCAATATATATGGCCACTATATGCCCCCTATAACCTTGACTACCTATCTATATATATATCACGTTATATGCCCCCTATAACCCTGCCTACCTATATGGCCTCCTAAACCCTGCCTACTTACCTATGTGGGGCCCTTATACCCTACCTAATCCCTGCCTGCCTACCTTCATGGCTCCTATAACCCACCTAAACCCTGCCTTCCTACCTATATGGCCCCTATAACCACCTAAACCCAGTCTTCCTACCTATATGGCCCCAATTACCCACCTAAACCCTATCTGCCTGCCCCTATACCCTACCTAAACCCTGCCTGCCTACCTATGTGGCCCCTATACCCTATCTAAAGCCTACCTGCTTGCCTTTTTACCTACCTATCAACCTATGTAGGCCCCACCTATAGCCTATGTACCTAGCTACCTGGGGCCTACCTACAGCCTACCTAACTACCTGGGGGGTACCAACCTAACTTGGGCCCAACTACTGCCTACCTAGGACCAATCTACCTACCTAACTGGGGCCTAACTACTGCCTACCTACCTAGGGCCTACCAACCTATCTAATGGGGGGTCTACCTGGTCACATGATTCTGAGGGGTACAGGCCATGGCTGTAACACAATCTCCATGGGGTGAATCTTTTGTTCCTCCCCTCCCCTGTAAGAGACTGAGCCTCTAAACTATGGCCTGTATCTACTCTGCCACCTCTTGACAGTTTGACCAGAGGTGGGGTATAGTGAGGGAAATGCTGGAAAAGTGAGGATTCTAAGATATTTGGGTCCAACTCTGCAGGGACAAGTGGTGGCCGGGGGAAGTCATCATGGTGGTCTGGACCGGATACAGAACAAAAGGGAAAGTCAACGACTTGTCAGAGAAACGTCACCTGTGAGTTACAAGATGTAACTGCACTGTAATCACTTATATGTCTGCAGAGCCTGTGTACACTGGTGTCTACCAATATATGATCACTGTATGTTGGTTATATATAGTCTGCAGAGCCTGTGTACATGTATCTACCACTATATGGTCACTATATGGCTGTAATATTGGTCTTTGTATACTGATCTTTATTCAGTAGTATAGGGGTATTAGCAGTCACTATGTGGTGGTAATTTGTGGCCGTGTTCTGGCAGTATAATCCGGTCCATATGTAGTAGTGTTATTGGTAATGTTGGTCTGGGCATAGTGGGATTTGTTTTGTAGCAGTATGATGGTGATATGTATGGTGAGGTAATCGCTCCTTAGATTATCTAGTAACTGCAGGTTACGAGAGGTCCCAGGAAATGTTCGTGGTCGGGGGGGATCTAGAACTTTGATGCCCAGGCTTCTCTAGTTATGCCCCTGACCTTGTTCTTTATCTACTAGTTTCAGGATTCTGAAATGCCTTATGAATCAGTGCTACCTCTATGCAACATTCTCTATGCTAGGATCATCTACAACCAGTCTCCTCAACAGAGCTGTCATCTCCCCATACTGCATTATCTCCTAACACTTTCCATGATGACTACAGCATCAGCTTTCTCCAGTACCTTCTTTCAAAGTCATACTTCCCACCACATAGCATCATCTTCCCCTCTACAACATAATAACTCTGCAGCCCCACATATTCCCTCTCCCCTCGCAGCTCTAAATTTCTCTCTTGCTCTCACCTTATAGCATCCTTCTATTCCCTCCAGTACAGCACCACATCCTTCATACTACCATCGCCCTACCAGTACTACATCGACTACTTTCCCCCTACAGCTCTAGTCTGTTCTGCAGTATCACGCCACTCTCCATGATCACCTATTGAAGCACCACATTCACATCCCTCATCCCCTGCTAGTATCTCTGCTATCTTCTCTTACGTTCTTGCGTAAGTTGCAAGGGCCATCTATAACACTTGCCAAGAATCCCTGATAGCTTTCAAACAGCTGGTGTGTTTTCTTCTCTCCCCCCTACTTGTATGAGATGCAGAAGCTTACAGCAGCACTTGCCAAGCAGCCTTGGTAGCTCTCAATCAGCTCCTGTGTTTTCTTCTTCCCCTCCTTGAATAAGATGCAGGAGCTTCCTGCAGCACTTACCCAGTAGGTCTGATATCTCTCAAACAGCCCTTGTGTTTACTTTGCTCCCCTCTTAGTATAAGATATAAGAGCTTTCTGCATCACTTACCAAGCAGTTCTGATAGCTCTCTGGCAACTGCTGTGTTTTCTTCTTCCCACTCCTTGTATAAGATGCAGGAGCTTTCTGCAGCACTTACCAAGCAGCCCTCAAACAGCTCTTGTGTTTCATTTGCTCTTCGGAACTGGATGATGAATGCCACACAACTCGAAGAAGAGGGAGGTGAGAGGCAAGACTCTTCATTACCGTTTATATCAGTGTGGTCTGCATGCTAGATGACCAGTACTTGAGCTGGCTGATGCACAGTGCTCTCCTTGACATCTCCAGCCTCATTGGCGGCCATCATTTTTGCTCAAAGTGAATCAACTTTCATCACTGAACAGCACTGAGGATGACTGGTCCCTTGTCCAGCAAAGATGATCCTTGACTAATGCAATACAATGATGTCTGTGCCTGGCTGTGTGGTCAAATCATCTAGCACGCACACCACGCTGATGTAAACATCTACAAATGGTCTGACGGGACACTTGAGTGCCTTTCACCTCTCTTAAACATACTGGAGTTGTGTAACATTCATCATCCGGTTCCACAGGACATTGTTTACAATGAAGCAGTCATCAGTGTGCGATGTAGCCATTTACTTCTTTGTCTTTCTGTGACTCTTCCAGTATATCTGCTCCAACCTGCTGATGACACTCTGTGACACTCTAAGCTTAATGGCCACTTCTGTGTGAGAGCATCCTGCTTGAAGCTTTGCAATGGTGAGGTACTGTTGATCAATTGTAAGGTGTTGTCTTGGTCGCATAAACAGGACTGTTGAAATCCCAATTCAAATTGATCCCCTAAATTTATTGGGCAACTTATGGATCAAACACCTGTTGGGAATTTTGCCATTAAGCTCCTTGTTATAGATCAGTTGTGCAAAAAGTACCAAAACATTACACAGTTACAAATGTGCATTCTAAAGTTAAGATATGGTCTCATTTAGTTAATTTAAAAAAAAAACTCAAGAAATGTTATGTTCATCCTGAAATTTCAATTAGGTAGATAGATAGATTGTCATGCCTCAGCAATATTTCTTCAGCAGTATTTCTTATGTATTTCTGTTTAATCGCAACAGCTCCATCTAGTGTCTGTTTGTATTCATTGCTAGTTAAGCATGCACCCCTAAGTATGTCCCATGAAGGCTACCATAACCATACCACCTGACCCTGCTGACATCATCTAGTCTGCTCCTCAGCAGTCATTTTCTCCTGGACGTATGCGGAGTGAAAGCATGTCAGACATCCTCTCACACTCAAGCCTACAGTAGCATAGCTGGCATGACCAAACTGCCGTTCTAAAGCTGCAGATTGTACAGTGATGCATATTGTTATGTTCTATGTATCTAGCTGTTATTTACAGCAGGGCTGTGGAGTCGATAAGCTAAAGCGCCGACTCCTCAATTAATCTTACTCCAACTCCCACTCCCTCATACATGGCGCATGTGCAAGTGATAACTTTACTGTAGTAAAATGGTAACAGCAGACTTTTTATCACCCTAATGATACAATAATCAAACTATTTAGGTAGAAAATACACTGACAAGCAAAACGGTAACTATGTTTTGAACTTTTGACTTTCAGGTTCCATATCTTACCATCCACTACAGCTTTGAACGTGAGACTACCATCATTTTATAGACAACCATCTTAGCTATCTTATACATAAATTTGACTTGCAAGTATTTATCATCAACTTAGTTCTGCAGATTCTTGTCATGTAACTACTTTGTTACTGTTTTGCTCTTAAAAATCAAAATGTTAATTTTTTATTATTTTGTTAGCATTTTATAAGTCCACCTTTGGCTTTCAATACTGCCTGAATCCTTCTGGGCATGTTCTTGATCAGATTCAAGCACGTCTTGACCAAAATCTGATCCCTGGTCTCTTCTACACATTCCCAATGTTGGTGCATACCTGTCGGCTCACTTGGGTATGAATACAGATTTTTTTTCAACTGTACCAACAAGTGTTTGATTGGGTTGAGGTCTGGGGACTGTGGAGGCCAATGCAAAAACTCTGCTTCATTGTCATTGAATCATTTGTTCGCCAAACTCGACGTTTGCTTGAGGTCGTTGTCCTGTTGGAAATCTATGTTGTCCTTTTCATACTATATAAAGACACATATGAATGTTTTTTCTCAAACGAGCACTGTATCAACATGGGCTGAAAGGCCACTCTGCCAGGTAGAAGCCATTACTAAAAAAGTAACATATAAAAGCCAGATTAATGTTTGCAAATGCACACAGGAACAAAGACTTACATTTTTGGAGACATGATCTGTGGCTTGACAAAACTAAAATTGAACTGTTTGGCTATAATGATCATTGTTACGTTTGGAGAAAAAAGGGAGAAGCTTGGAAGCCTAAGAACACCATTCCAACTGTGAACACAGGGGTGGGAGCATCATGTTGTGGGATTGTTTTGATGCAGGAGGGACTGGTGCACTTCAAAAAATAGATGGCATAATAAGTAAAGAAGATTATGTGGCAATACTGAAGCAACATCTCAAAACATCAGCCAGAAAGTTAAAGCTTGGGTGCAAATGGGTCTTCCAAATGGACTATGACACGACGCATACTGCCAAACAGGTAACATAGTGGCTTAAGAATAACCAAATCAGTGTTTTGGAGTGGCCATCACAAAGCCCTGATCTCAATCCTATTGAAAATGTATGGGCAAAGCTGAAAAGGCAGGTGCGAGCAAGGCGACCTACAAACATGGCTCAGTTACACCAGTTCTGTCAGGAAGAATGGGCCAAAAATCCTACCAACTATTGTGAGAAGCTTGTGGAAGGATATCCAAAATGTTTAAACCAAGTCTTACAGTTTAAGGGCAATGCTACCAAATACTAATGAAATGTATGTAAACTTTTGAGAAAGTAATAAAAATGCCTTAAAATTCTCTCATATTATTCTGGCATTTGGCATGTATAAATCATGTTGGTAATCCTAACTGACCTAAAACGGGTAAGGTTTATTCTGATTTCATGTCAGGTAGTGAGAAAAAGATGCATATGTGTCTTTTAATTTAGTGTATGTAAACTTCTGGTTTCAACTGTAGCTGTGCATTGAGATCAACATCGATCCTGGTCAAGTATCCAATGTCTTTGGCTATGAAACTACGCCATATAATTTAGCTTCCTCCACCGAACTTGACAGTTTCTTCAATTTCTCAATCCGTTAGCACCATTCTTCCAAACCCATTTGCCCCTATCAGAGCCCGGTCTATTGACTTTCATCTCATCACTCCAAATCACCTGTTTCCAATCTTCCATTTTTCATACTCTTTTGCAAACTCGAGCCAACACTTCTTTTGACATGATTGAAGTCCAGGCTTCTTCACCTTTTTTGGGCCATCATTCCAGGCTTCTGTAATGCGTGTTGCATGGTACTTGCATGGTCGTCTGTGATCTCACTCTTACAAAGCATACAAGCCTCCTCCACTGCCGTGTCTGTCGTGTTAGAACTGATAGACCTTGTGATGAGCCGACTTGTTGACGCTGATATTTTGGCTGGACGTCCACCTCTTGGCTTGGATGGACTTCATTTCATATTCTACCAGCTGACATGGCCTCACATGATGCAGTTTGGCGACTTTCTTGGCTGAGAGACCGCTATCGATAAGCTGGATGATGCTGTTTCTCTTTTCTTGGGAAATCTTCATGGCTGCTTGAACCATTAACTTTTCACTTGGGAATCAGCCCATACTGAATAACATATGTGGAGTCTATGAATTTGTTCTGAGAAATAGTATCACCTCCATCAGATCCTCCTTCATAGATGACCTCACATCTGATCTCATTATTTCAGGCTAGAGAATGACCTCTCTACACTAACTTAGGTTGGTGACAAAGTGGTGACCATATGGACAACATCTCTAACAATGTCAGGGTATAAAGGAATAGTCTCATGCAGTCAGTTCTGCTGAATGGTTGAACTCTTCTACTTCTTTGAAAGCAAGTCAAAACATTTGTTGAAATCTGGTCAATCTGTATGGTATGGGAGCAGAATCTTTTCCCCTGCAGCAACGCTTTACCTGCTCCATGTCATCCAAATACTTTTCAAAATTAAACTCCTCATCTGATGAGGCTGAAGATATTATAGAAGTAGGACTGGCAAGACACAATTCATCTTGCTCTTAACACTGCATTGAACTAACTGGACCAATTTATTATATATGTTGGTAGTTGGAGTTGGTCCCTTTTTACAACAACTCTGACTCCACCAAAATGGGCACCGACTCTACGACTCTGACTCCACAGCCCTGAATTACAGTTAGTTGTTGGAACCATGTTTGTGGCAGACAGCACTGTATATTTCTGTACATTCCTCATCTCTGTATTGTATCCCATGCTATTATACCACAGTAAGTGTATATCTTTCTGTTCCTCTAGTTTTACACTATTCTTGGCAATAAGGCTATGTCTGCACAGTAAATGTTAAAATGTCATCCAAAATCTGACATCATTTTAACATTGCTGGTCACATTGTGTAGACTACAGCACAGATTTTTTTTATTGCTGTCAATGCAGCACAAGGTACCGCTGTGTAGACGTAGCCTAAAATTTGAAACACGGACATCGCTCCTTGTCAATGCATTGCTTGGAAAAGAGGTTAGCTGCCTGTCAATTTATGCTCCGCACACATAGGGAGGACAGAACATACAGTAGATAGATATAAGCTCTAGCAGTAGGTTCAAACATATTATTGTGATACTGCTGATGGCATCCAAGAAAAGATACTCTCTGGAAGGTAATACAATTCGTTTTCTTCAAACCTGAGTTTGAGTGGTCTGATGGTGATTTCCATCAAATTTTCTAGCAATAGTTTTTTTGGATATTTTGCATTATACTTTTCAGATATCAATATATATATACACAGTATTTAGTTACACTTTACTATAATGCAATCTGTTTTTCTGTAGAAGAAGAACAGGGGTATGTATATTTATGAACGGCAATGTCACTGGAAAAACAGGGCCACATGTATAAATATTGTCTAGGTCTAGATTTTCTTTGTTACCCATAGCAACAAATCAGAGCTCCCCTTTTATTTCATATAGGGCTCTGAAAAAATGAAAGGAGAGCTCTGATTGGTTGCTATAGGCAACAAAGAAAGTCTTAGGTTATGTTGACATGGCTCATTTTGACGTGGTTTTGGACGAGGTTTTCGGAGCGTTTCCACTCCCAGAACCTCGCCCACAACCTCGCCTGAAACACGCTTCTTCACTTGCCAGGTGTTCAGGGAGTTGCGCTGATCGGCGTGTACTCTCGCAGCGCACCGGCCCCATAGAAATGTATTACTCACGGCTCAAAAATCGTATTGTACGAGCAGGGAGAGGAGGCATAATCCATAGTTCTCTATGAGAACTATGGATTACCGTAATGATTGGAGCGCATTTCGCCGTATTAGAGCACAGTAGACCGCGAAATACGTTGCGAAATGCGCCCCAAAATAAGCCATGTGAACTTACCCTTACAGGCGTTTCTCGGCGAGGTTTAGGGCAAGGTTTTGGATGAGGTTTTGGATGAGGTTTTTGACGAGGTTTTACCCATACAAATTAATAGCCAGGACAAAAAACGCACCAAAAACCACACTGAAAATGCGGCAATAACGCGGCAAAAAACGCGATGAAAAACGCGCCTTAACACGCTTCAAGAATTGAAATGACACTTCTTTTTCAGCGCTTCCAAAGAAGCACGTAAAACTGTCGTCGTGTGTAAACTACAACGAGGTTTTACATAGGAATCAATTAAATGAACTGGGGACGTTTTGATGAGGTTTTGAGCGAGGAAACGCTTCGAAAACCTTGTCCAAAACCATGTCAAAATAAGCCGTGTGAACATGGCCTTAGACCTAGACAGTTTTCATACATGTCCCCCACAGTGTCTATATTACACCGTGTTTTATAATCCAGAGAACCGCAAAATGACAACCATTCCCCCACACTATGCTGATTATTCTGGGAACAGGCACGCTTGTATATTACAGAAGAAAATGTCTCCGCCTGCTCTTGATTCCTTGCACATACTTTGGAGTTCATGTTACGGTTATCGGAAGGAATCTATGAAAAATGAAACTGCATACAACTGTGTATCATCAGCTTGGCTTAACCTTGTCAAGTATGCTTGAAACAGGAAGTGCTTGATGACACTCACAGCTAGAAACACAACCTGATGGGGAAAACACACCAGGAATCTGCACTGCAGACAGTGTCATGCTGACCATAATGTAAAATTAAGTAACGTATTTAACCTGCCAGTAAATCCAAGCCATTAATCATTCTATGACTAGAAAGGATTCTTATGAGGCTTGCACATAATGGGATGCATTGCAAAATAGAATAAAATGCAAGATACATTGAACTTGTTCTTCCAACATGAAGCAGGCAAGTCTCTATGCCTTTATTAGACAAATCTATAAATGCATTTTCCCATCATTTGTTTGTAAAAGGCTCAAAAGCAATATATTTGTACACGCTACAAAAATGTCAACTATTGTTGTAGATGGAGTTACACGTAGAATACCCAACTAGGAGAAAATATATGATGTCACGTTAAAACCTATTAAGAACAGCAATTGAGGAAATTATGGTTGGACAGAATGGATAATAAATTAAGAGTTCTACTTCACATTTTTAGTAGCTCGTGAAGGAGGTTTTTGATTTCACTTTATTTAAGCACAGGGCCAATTTGCAAGTGATTAATTATATTTAGGAAGCTGAATTACTTGAAATCCCATCATTTTGGGCTAAGTGGCTGGATAATGTCTGGCAGTATTATTGGGGATTTTTCGTAAATAGTAGACAGACAGGGGTCATCTATGATTAACTTCTAGCCATATTATGGACATGTCAAAAGGCAATACACACTGCAGTCATTTCCTAATAATAGCTAGAGTACTGCAGTATTTGTTTTGTCATTTACCAAATGTGGCATTTGATTTCAAATAACTTTCTTGCCATATATAATGCCTTCTGAATAGCCAAACTTAATTTTGAGTTAAGGGCAAAATGATCTGACACACCCAATACACAAAGTGTTTTTTAAAAAACAAAATTAGAGAGGTATTCTCAGTGTTGGAATGGGGGGCCTAGAGGCCATTAGTGGAGTTGATTTTGGAGCTTACCAGGTGATTTGGTTCCTGGGGCACACCCTACTCTTATATGCTGCCTCTTGCTTTTTGCCTCTTTTTATCTGCCTTTCTGCCTCTTGCAAAGATGAATTTGTGGTTCAAAAACAACTCCAGGTCCTCCATGCCTAGGGGCCCATTTTAAATTTTCCTTTTTCTCCTGTAGACCAGTTAAAACCTGGCTATTCTCGTCACATTTATTAGCTTTAAATGTATAGACAAAAGTAAATAAAGACTATTATGGCCCATAAACCCAGCCACATCTTTTGTCTTGTAGAGGAGAATTTTCAGCTTAAGGGAACCACAGAAATGGAAAAATCTCAAATTATCAATCTGTCACATTCATATTTGGAATGCCTGGGTTGATAAATTCATACTTGAGAAGTTGAAAGTCATGATATCTGGCTAGGACACTCCCATGAGGAGTTATGACAGAAGCTGTAATTATTTCTTTCTTGGTGTCCCCTACATGTAATTAGCCATCCTCTCTATGACCTAAGCAGAAGGAGAGTCGGAGGGTGTTTGGAGTTTCTTTAATATACCTTGGGGTGTCACAGACCAGTGTTAGAGGCAGGAGTTACCATCAAGCATTGGTCTATCCGTGTGTCTTCAGCTGCACTCCTCAGACAGATTTTTAACTGATTTGATTGGAAAAGGACTGTTTTTCATTATTTTAACACTTTTGTTTATATATTGTTGTGCAAATTTTTTATGTATATCTGTTATTTTGCAATTGTTGTAACTAAGCATTATACCTGTATATTAAAGCTTAAAACTTTATTAGTTTTACCTTGTTATACTAATGAATCCCAAATATCTTTGTAGAGTTTAAGTGGCTGCTGGTACAGGAAAATGGTAGTATATATTCCTTTCACTTTCTTGAAAGGTGGAGGCAGTGTGTGTTGTTGGGATTGTGGATGGTGTGGGGGTACATGTGGTGCTCATAGTGTAGGCTGAGTAAGAGCCAAGTGTGAGCTGTTGTTGCGTAGCATATCCTTGGTAAACCCCTGGTTGCACAGAAGAAGGTGGGGGCCTGAGTGTGTGTCCAAGACGGATTATGCCTTAGAGACCCCTCATGCGTGTGGTTTTACCCTTTCCCTGGTGCATAACTGAGGTTAGCAATGGGATCTAATTCTCTGCCCTCTTTATTGTGTGCCCCTGTGCCCTTAATAGTCCCCCCCTTGAACCCCTGTTTAATGACACCCATCACCAATGTCTCTGTAACAGGCTCTGCTAGGATTGGCAATGGTGAAATGTCAGTTACTGCTGTAGAACCACCCAGTCTAACCAGGAAATGTGAACCTAAAGCTGGCTATAACAAGCAGGCTCTGTGAAACAGCCTGAGGAGAAAACCCCTTTAAGATTTACTATTAAAAGGATGAAATATTAAATATGTCCCTGGTTCTTGAATGTATAAATTTTGTGGCACATTTAAAGAAGGTGAAACCAGCCATCATTATCCCTTAAACATTTTGGGCAATAAGTTTTATTGCTAAAGTTTACTCCCTGCTAACAACTTAGGAGTAGTAATGAGCGATTACGTTGACTATCGTCATCGGGTCAATAGTCGATATCGGCAATTATCAAGACGATTTCCGATAGTCGATAACAGATTATCGCCGATGACCATTTAAGTCTATGGGAGAGGAACAACACCTTCATTCTTACACCCAAACAGGGCTGGAGAAGCTGGAATTAACATCCACAACAGTAAACTGGATACGTGCTACATCTTAGGCAACACAATTAGGTTATAAAAGCCACAGAAAAAAAGTCACAGACTATTCACTATCCCTGTCTTGTACCACAGCCTGACCCTTAAACCTGCATGACCCACAAATTAAAAAGTGCCAGAAGGCAGTATGATTTGAACCATCATTTTACTTAAACTGGACATTGAATATCCCTGTCCTGGAACGCTGCATGACCCTTAAACCTGTCTGACCCAAAGATTAAAAAGTGCTGGAAAAAGGAGTCTTTGAACCACCATTTTAGTTTCACTGGACATTGACTATATCTGTCCTGGGCCACAGCATGAGCCCCAAACCTGCATGACCCCAGATTTAAAAAATTCCGGAAAAAGGAGTCTTTCAACCACCCTTTTAGTTGAACTGGACATTGACTATACCTGTCCTGGGCCACAGCATGAGCCCCAAACCTGCATGACCCCCACATTTAAAAAGTGCCGGAAAAAGGAGTCTTTCAACCACCATTTTAGTTTCACTGGACATTGACTATACCTGTCCTCGGCCACAGCATGACCCTTAAACCTGTTTGATCCACAGATCACAAAGTGGCACTATGCTATTTTGTACAGTGACAGTCATTTAGTATATTTTTGGGTAACTGACATTTGTTTACAGAATTTATTTAGGGAAGTTTTATTTATAGTTTTACATTATTATCATTTTGCTTTTTTTTCAAGTGTGATAACATACAACATACACCCCTCCCCGCAGTTTTTAAAGGTATTTTTTTACACGTGTAGATGTGTTAATTCGTCCGCACACACCCCATAAGTAATACAATGTCCCTAATCATCCCCAAAACACTTCTTAGTTGAGAAGACATTTGCCCTCCTGGCTTCTGAGAGTGATTCAGCCAATCAATTCAATGGTTTCATTTTTACTCCAAATCCCTTCTTCAGTGATTTAGGGACAGACTCCCCTGGAGATCAAATGATGCGACCCCATAGTGACTCCAGCTCCAGAAAATGTTAAGCCTCAAGTTGTGCAACAATGACGCAAAGCTGGACTGGGCAAACAAATCTGGAATGGGCTAAAGTGAAAAAAAACACGTATCTGAAATGTATACGGATAATAAAAGGTATTTTTGGCACCTATCAATTCACCTGTGGTGACTACAAAATTGCTGGATTCAAATTTAACTGCAAGGTGGCTCTATCAACAAAGCTGGCCTGTGCCAAAGTGAAAAAACACGTATCTGAAATGTATACGGATAATAAAAGGTATTTTTGGCACCTATCAATTCACCTGTGGTGACTACAAAATTGCTGGATTCAAATTTAACTGCAAGGTGGCTCTATCAACAAAGCTGGACTGGGCAAAAGTGAAAAAACACGTATCTGAAATGTATACGGATAATAAAAGGTATTTTTGGCACCTATCAACCTGTGGTGTCTACAAAATTGCAGGATTCAAACTTAACTGCAAGGAGGCTCTATCAACAAGCTGGACTGGGCAAATTGAAAAGAACACTATCTGAAATGTATACTGATAATAAAAGTGGAAGTTTTGCACCTAACAAAGAGACCTTGCAGTTACTAGAAAAGATTGTGTATCCTAATATAAGTTCAGGCTGTCTTCCAATATCCAAGTAATATTTCAACAGTAAACTGTTAATAATAAAGCTATTGCAATGCAATGTCTACACTAAGTCTTGGTGAACTTTATCCAGTATTCTTTATAGAGCTTGTCTGTGTTCGCCCGCGGGCACCCCCCTCCCCCAGGTCCTCCTGTGACTTTACAGCGGTAGATGCTCCTTTAAAATTCTCTGCCTAACTACCTAAAATCTGCAAATCTCTGATCTAACTAAGTTCTAAGAATCACAGCTAAAACTAGAGCTTTCTCTGTTAAGAAATAGACTAATTTCGCTGAGCTGTTTGCACAGAGGCAGAGCGCACGTCCTACTGCTTTGAGATACTGACACACACTGATCATGAACAGGAAGGGCTGTTCTATGTAAAACGAGGTCATGTGATTTTTCCAGCCAATCGCAACCATACACATCCCAGTCATGACGTTGCACACACATCTCACCCTTCTCTATTCTGTAAGCTGATTTGCTGGCCGCCAAAATGATAGGAAGAGCCGAAAATGGCGCGATATTAATAGATTATGCACAGATTTTAACCTAAATTATCGCGTGATCTAAAAAATCCGATCAACGAAAATACCGTGCCGATTTCAACTTTGTCGATAATAATCGCTCAACACTACTTAGGAGTTATATACCGTATAAATGCTGAAGAACATATAATTGAGCTTGTAAATCCAAAAAAGTGTTTGATCTGAAACACCCCTCCACCCAAATTGTCACGCCTTTTCTTATCAGAACTATGTGAAAATCCATAAGGGATGTACAGTATTAATAATAAGAATTGTTTAAGTAGATTTGAGAAAGAGGATCCTTTCAATTTTGAGTAATCTTGATAAGGGGTGTTCTAGAACTTTAAAAAGCTCATTATTTATTAGGGGATGATAAGAAATAAAAAAGAAAAAAACTAAACTTTTAAACCCGCTTGTTCCAATGCCGCTGCCCAACCCGGTGATCCCAGCTGATGACATCACGTTTATTCTTCACATGACCATGTAGCCAATTGCAGGTCTCATTGAGGTCACTGCAGCCTGTGAATAGCTGTAGGGTCATAATGAGACCTTTAACAACATCACAAATTGTTGATTTCACATTCGTTCCTGTAGAACCTGTACAACAATGATTTCAGGATGTTTCTAAGATTTAAAAAGGATTGTGTCATCAGAAAATGACACATTGCAATATTGTTTTAAAATTCGCTTTTTTTATTTTCCCAATATTTTTTTTTTTTTTGTGTTTTAGTGATTTTTAAAATTTTAAACCCATGTCAGTCCCTATTTTAAAAAAGGGTCAATCTGTAGGACCCTTTTCTCAGATTTTTCCCCTCTTTTGCCCATCACAGGCGGGAATTACAAAAAAAGGGGAAAAACCTGTTTTATAGATAATACAGGTTCTTACCATTCATGGTAGGTAAGAACATGTGTCATATTTAACCCCCACCCTTTTAAATTGGCCCCCTGCAAAACACAGCTCTTTGTTTAAAATAATCTCCAAAAAAGGTCAATGAGTAATCTCCAGGCAATTAGTTTTCATGGTTCATGAAATGAATATCTCAAAGGGGGCTAAAATGTTAAAAGTTTTTGAAGCAAGAGGGAAGGAGTGTTTGGGAAAGCCTGGAGGGAGTTTATGCCTGGGCCTGTAAAGTGGGTTTGGGCCAAAGCTCCAACCAGATCCTCAATTTTCCCCTAACCCCGTTTTCCCGACTTTTTGACTACGACCCCCTTTCCCCTCAAAACATGAGCATGTTTAAGTGATAACAACTGTAGTAAAATGGTAACATCGTCATCTTATGATAAAATAATCAAGTTATTTAGGCAGAACACTTAGAAGTAAAATGGTAACTATGTTTTGAACTTGTGACCTTCAGGTTCCATATCTTACTTTTCCACTCCCAGCTTTTGAACGGGGAGACTATACAAAAATCATCTTTACCAAATCTTTACAAAAATTTTTGATTTTTAAAATATGTGGCATCTGCTTAGTTCGGGAAAGTTTCTTGTCATGTAACGCTTTTTCTTTTTTGCTCCTTAAAAATTAAAAATTTTTAAATTTGTTTGTATTTGGTAAATCCCCCTTTGGGTTTTCAGCATCCCGGGAATCCTTTTTGGGCCATTTTGGGATGAGATTAAAGTATGTCTCAACCAAAATTGATCCCAGGCCCTCTTTACATGTTTCCTAAGTTGATGCATACTGGATTTTGGGTAAAAATACAGCTTTTTTTCAACCCCAAACCCACAAGTTTTCCCAAATTTTTTTTGGGGTTAAAAAGATGGGGGGCCAAATAAAAGCAAACTTTTCTTCATTGCCCATTAAACCCCATTCCCTTCCCCAACCTTTGATTTCTGTTTCCCGGGTTCGTTGCCCTGCTGGAAAAACTATGTTGCCCTTTTTCCACCCCCAAGTATTCGATTGTACAAAAGCCCCCTCCTCTTGTTGGATACTCACAATAGCGTGAAATTGAGACCACCCCCAACCCGGCCCAAAGAAACCCCAACCCCTTTTTGGTTTGTAAAAGAAACCCCCAATCTACAGGTTTCCTCTACCGAATTGAGGGGTTTCTTAAATTTCTCGATCCTTAAAGCCCTATTCTTCAAAACCCTTTTGGGCCCCACAAGCCCGGGTCAAATTGACTTTCATCCCCTTTGGCCCCCAAATCCCCCTTTTCCCCAATCTTTAAATTTTTTTTTACTTTTTTCAAACCTAGCCAATCTAAAGGGTTTGTGGCTTTTTGCCCTTTTTTTGGGGGCCATCATTCCAGACCTGTTTTTAACATTTTGTCAAATGGTGCGGGGTTTTGGGGTTTTTGGGGGAAAAAAAGGGGTTTATATGTGTGATTTTTTTTTCCCAATTTTAATATATTAGTTAGTAAAACGGGCCCTCCCTCATTTGCATGGACGTTTTTTGACCCTCATTTATTTGAAGCATTTGAGCAACCCTCCGGGTGTTGGCCCGCATTAGAACTGATAGCCCTTTTGGGATGAGCCGCCCTTTTTGACTTTTGATATTGTCCCTGGACGTCCATTTCCCCTTCCCTTTTTGAAATGGTTACAGGCCATTTCTTATTCTTCCAGCTGTCTTGCCTCAGATAAGGGGCAGTTTGGCAATTTTTTTGGGCAAGGGGATGAGGGGATGATGCAGTTTCTTTTCTTTGGGGAAATAAAATCTTCTTTTGGCTTCTCCTCAATTCAAAACCAAGTGACCTTTCGCTTGGAAATAACCTAATAAAAACACTACCCAATTAGGGAATGTGAGAAGGGGTTGTAATTTGTAAAAAAAAGTTTTAAAAAAAAATTTTTTTCACCACTGGGGGGCCAAAACAGTAACAATGCAGATACGTGACAAAAAATTTTGCATAACTGGGGGCAATGCTAAATGTTGCGGTAAAAGTTATATATTTAAATGGGCCCAAAAAGTTTTTGTCTAAAAAATTTATGGAAACCCTCCTTTGGGAAAGCGGGAATTTGAGGTTGAAAAGGGGACCCTGAAGATCAAAAAAATTTTTACCCTTTGTTTGTCAGTATAAAATATATTTTTTGGGATACAACTTCGAACAAAAAAAAAATTTAAAAAATTTGAAAAAACCGGGCCAGTAATTTGGGAAAAAAAAATTTACGGGTTTTTCAAAAAAAAACAGGTTTAACAATTTTTTGGTAAAATTTACTGAAAATCATAGTTTTAAATTTTAATCAAATGGGGTTTAAAAGGGTTAAATAGAAAAATTTAAGCCCCAAAACATTGAAAAGGGGTTTTTAGAAATAAATGATTTTTTTTGAAAAAAAAATAAATTTCTACTTTTCTTTTAAGAATGCCCCCTTTAGGAAAATTAACAGAAATTGCAGCCCTTTTTTGGCATTCAGCTTTTTTAATTTGTTTTAAAGGTTTTTTTCGGGGAAAAGGGAAATTTCACCCCATGTTTCCCAAAGAAGCCCCCCCTAATTTGGGAAAATTGGGTTTTGGTGGGGCCTTTTTTTGGGGCATACCATATTTTTTTCAAGCTCCCTCCCCAACAGCCAATGAGGTTGAAAAATCGGTGGCGGGGGCTGGCCATTTTGGCAATTAAAACCAAAATGGGAAATCCAAAATCATTTCCCTTCGGGAAACCCCTTCTTTTTTTTTTGAAGAAAAATTTTTAAATCCCGAAAAATTTTTATACATTTTGAATTTTAAATTAGGGCCCTTTTAGTCATGGGCAAACCCCAAAACATTATCCCCCAAGAAAAAAATTTAAAAAATTTCCTTTCCAAGTGGTCCCCTTTTAAGAGCTAAAGTGAAAAAGCCTTATTGGGTTTTTTAAAAATATTTAATAGAAATTACGCCGTTTTTTTCAGTGTTTTCAAAGGCCCCCCAAAAATTTTTTTAAACAAAAACCTTTTTAAAATTTCAAATTTCACTCAGTCCCGCAAAGTTTGGCGTAAAATTGTGTTTTTTAAAACGATATTTTGTTGAAAACTTTTAAATTGCAAAATTTCCTTTTACTTTGGGCCCAGTTTGAAAAATTTCCTCGGGACCGGGAAGGAAAAAGGAAAAACCAAAACTTTTTATTTTGGGTTCCCCGGTTTTCCTCCACCAGCCCGCATTTCACGATTTTTTTCTTAAAAAACTTTTTCTTTTTCAAAACCCTAGTTGGCTGTGGGAAATTAGTGGGTTTTTAAAAAAAGGGCCGTGTTTTTGAAATTTTTCAATAAGAGCTGTCAAAAACTCTTCCATCCCTTTTACATTTTTATATTTTTTTGAACATGGAGCGAACTGCAGGTGGTAACCCGGCAAAGAGGGGTGTAGGCCCATGGAATAGAGGTCGAGAGAAGGTGGCCCTTCCGGGGCTGGTAAAACACGAAAAGGCCAGCGATCGTGGGTTTTGCGGACCGTCGGGCCCTGTCATCGGCGGGGGCGGGGGCCCTGGAACCTCAGTAACGAACAGGTCCCAATCTTTTCCCTTCAGTGTTTAATGCAACCTGCACCCCGCAGTTTACCTCCTCGTCCCCCCAGTCCCGGACAAAAATTGTTCGTCTCATCATGGGTTCAGCAATTTTCCAAACCCTAAACAAAGGCCCACCCCAAAATGCAACTCTTTTGTCCCCCACCACTTGGATACTCCATTTTCGAAGACCTCTTTAAAGAAAAAATGGGGTTTGGGGTCGGGAAGGCATTTAAAAAGATAAAGGGGCCCAAAAGGGGAAATAAATTTTTTTCTGTTTGGGATCCAAATGGGCTGATGCCCCCAAAGGGGGGGGAAAAAGAAGGAAGCCTTCAATGGGGCAAAAATCCCGGCGGTGGGCAACCCCTTGCAGTCCCGGTTGCTTGTAGTCTGCAGCTTAGGATGCAAATGTCGGACGAGGAAGTCCCCCTGTGTTGATGATAAAGGGGAATGCCGACTTTGGGCGGATCCAACTTGGTTTTTTTCACCCAGAATTTGCTTGCGACCCATTTTCTCACTGGAGGGGGAAAGACAAGGGGGGTGTGTCGTAGGGGTTTCCCGCCTCAAAAGGGGAGAGGCGGTCGCCCCAAGTCCGGGGAGTTTTATTCCCCCAGCCATGACCCGCGGAAAAAACCGCTCCTCGTTTAAACGCCGTCGCAAAGGTCCGGGCCCCTCTCAAGCCTGGGCCTTTTTCGATCAAGCCTCGGTTTCCCACCCAGCGTGCCCCCAAAAATTCCCCTTTTTGCGTAAACCCCCCCCAATTGTACCCCCCGGGCCACCACTAGAGACAACCCTTTCCCCCTTCTTTTTCCCACCTTTTTAAACCCGGGCACCCCGTACAGGGGCCGTCTAGCAGCCAGCCTTCTTCTACCGGGGTTTTGGGACAGAAAAAAAATTTTTAAACCCAAAAACCATCCCAAACCCAAAAAAGCCTGAATGTCGGCTTTGCCGGGCTTTTTAAATTTGGGAAAAAATTTTCCCTTTCCCGGGTCTGGGGGCACAGAGGGGTTTCCCGCCATTTTTGGGGCCCTTGCCTCCCCCCCAATCCCCAAGGGCCGACCCGGGCCCATTTCTTTGCCAGAAAAGGCCTGCCCGGGCCCAAACCTGTGTCTTTCTAAAATTTTCAAGCGCGTTGTCTGCATTGTGTCCGGCAAAGTCCCCTCTCACCACCGATAATGGATAGTAACCCCAGCCCAAACCGCTATATCTCTGTTGACAGCTACAGGGAAAAGGGTGGGGGGATTCCCTGGGGGGGACGGTGGCTCCCCAGGCTTCCCGGCGCCCCACTCTTCCCAAAAACCCCAGGGGTGGTGGGGGAGGGGTTCCTTTTTCCCCCCAAAGGTTTCCCCTGGTAGCCAAACACGTTTCCCAGAAAAAACCAAGGGCCCCGGGGGGGGGGAAATTTTAAACTGTCTTGGAGGGCCGTCAACACACAGGTCAGGGGCTGGGGGGAAGGCTTCTTCGCAACCCAGATCGAGCGCTGGCTGGGTGACAAAACCTTTTTGCCAGGCAAGGGGGGTTGGGGCGATAAAAAAGTCCCCAAAAACTCCTGGGCCCCCCTTAAAATCGGGGAGGTGGAGTAATCCCTTGCCTGGCACACGTCATGACCTTTCGCCAGAAATTTTTTTAAAGCGCTATCCCGGGGCTGGACTGTGCTGAGGGAAAGGTCGAGGCTGAGCTTTACACTTCCCCCATTTGCACCCTGCTTCTTTCCCGGCCCGGCGCGTTATGTGTCATCCGGCCCCCCCCGTCAACCGTTTTTCTTGTTGACCCTTTGGGAACACGCTGGAAAATTCCCCCCTCCACAAAGCTTTCCCGCGTTGGGGGAGCAAAGGGCCCGAAAAAGCAGCGGTGCGGAACCCCTCGGGGTGTTTTACCCCGAGATGGGGGGCATTTTGAAAGAGCCCGCATCATTTCCCTTTCCCGTTTTTAAGAAGCCCCCCAAAAAGGCCCCCCGTTTCGGACAATGCCCTTTTTCCCGGGGGAGCATTTCAGTGAAACTTGTTCTGGAACAATCGGTTTTGGGCCCCTCTAAAACGCAGGTCCCACCAGCGACGGAGGGGGAACGGACACGGATGCGGACCAGAGGCCCTTTTTCCCCCGTCGAAACCAAAAAAGGGCCCCACCCGTTTCACAACTTTATCGGTTTTTCATTAGGGAGTGGTTCGGGTCCCGGGTGGTGCAAGGCAGCGCATCAGCTCTCAAAGGGGGCATCCTTGAGGGGAAGTCCCGGGCCCGTGTTGAAGCTGTGCCGGAGGAGCGGAGGAGGAGGAAAGAGGTATTTTGGGACATGACGTTACGACGTCCCTGCCCTTGGGAAAAGGGGGGGGGGGGGGGGGGGCGCGAAAATTTTAAAGGGGGAGGGAAGGGGAAAATTATAAGGAAAAATTTGCTTTGCCCCTCGACCCCCGAGGGTTGGGAAATCAAGGCTCCTCTCTCAATGAGTTTTTGGATTGGCTTCCCTTTTCCCGCATTGAAACCCTGCTTTTAAAGGGGCCCTCAAAATGAACAACGTTTTCTGGGTGGCCACCCTCCCCCGATCCCTTTTACAAAGCGGAAAAAATCAGCACTTTTTTCCTTTCCCCCCCAAACCCCAAAAAGAGAGTAAAATGGGGGGAACTGGGGACCGTGTGATTTTATTCAACTGGGTGAAAATCTGTTGCGTCTGCTTCACGTTCTTCAAAATGGGGGCACGGGGTTTAAAAAAACATCAGCAAAGTGACCGCAGTAGAGTGCCAAATAGCCCGCACAAACAGGGAGCATTGTGGGAGAAGCCTAATGGGGGACCTTGTCTATCCCTTTTTTAAAAACCTCACCAAAGCATGTAAAGCAGGGCAAAACCCTACACACACCCGAGACCGGCTTAAAATCATGGTTTCAAAAACCCATATGTGGGCTCAACACCCATGGTTTTTTGGATAAGTTTTCCCGGGGGCAATCGACTTCTGGGTTTTCCAAAATTGATGAATTGGGCCCCAGGGGTCGCTTTGCCAAGGCCATTGGGGGGGTGTTTTTGGGGTTTGCCCAGCGCCATTTTTCCCTTTTTTGAGCGTACCCTTTTAGCCAGTTTGGGGGATTTATTACAGACAAAAGCTCCCCCTTTTCCACAGATAATGTGGATCGTTTCACTTTTTAAACAAGATGAATTTAAACATGGATCTCTGATGATGTTGGGGCCCCCAAATTGGGCCCAGGTCACCGATTAGTTGCCGGGTTTTAAATTCACATTCCGGGGTTTTAACAGAAAAAGGTTTCCTCTTGAAAAAAAAATTTTAAATTTTTTCATTTTTTTACTGCAAATTTTTTATTCTCAGGGTTTCCCAAAAAAGGGTGAGGGGGTTTTTCTGGAGGGGGAAGAAAAAGTAAAAAAACCAAAAAGGGAAGGTTTTTTAAAAAAATCGTTATTTTTCCAAAATTTACTCCACTTTTTTTCTTTTTTAACCTTTTTTAAAAACTTTTTCAGTGGGTTTTTTGGGGGGCAATTTGGGTGGGTTAGGGGGCCCCATAATCAATGGGGCCCTTTTTGGGAAAAGGAAAAAGTGGGTTGGTCTAAATGGGCCCTTTTTCCCCCCAAAAATTTTTTACCAAAATGGGCTTTAGGAAGTAATTTTTTTTTTAATTTTTTTTTTTTGGGGGCATGCTTTCTTTTGGGGAAAAACAGCTTTTTACTTTTTAGGTCCCTATTTTTTAAAAAAAATTTGGTTTTAAACGACCAAATTTTTTCTTACAATTGTCAAAAGTGGAAAAGGGTCATTTTATTGAATTTTTTGGGGGGGGTGTTTTCTTTTGAATAAGGGTATAATTTCAAAAATCCTAATTTTTAAAAAAAAAGTTGGGCAACCCGGGCCAAATTTTTCTTCACAAAAGTCAACAGGGCCAAAGGGTTCCAAAATTTTTTTAAATTTTTTGGGGCAAAAGGGGGCTGGAAAAAAAAACATTTAAAATTCCAAGGGGCCCTTTTAATAAAAAATTTTTGGTTTTAAAACCCCGGAAAATTTCTGCACCAAAAAAGGCAAGGAAATGGCCAAATTTTTTTTTTAATTTTATTTGGGGATGGTGCCGTCAAAAAAGGGGGAAGGGAGGACACTGTTTTTAAAAACACATAATTTCCAAAAAAGACTTTTTTTTTAAAAATTTTAACAAAAACTAGGAATCCCCGGAAAGGGGACAACCCATTTAATACAATTAAAAAAAGGAAACAACGGGCTGGGGGAAATTCCCCCCTATTTTAAAAAAATTTTTGTTTTCTGGAAACAAAGGGGGGTTGCCCGGGGGGGTTTATTTTTGGGCACGAGCCTTTTCACAGCGGCCGCGCAGTCAGAGTCGGGGAGGAGGTAGGACGGATCGGTACCGTTCTGTCTTCCCCCCTGTATGTACAACGCTCACCAAGCACTGTACATACACCTCAGCGTCACAGGGGGCATGACACATCGCTTTCATCACCCCCCTGCGACGCTGGGATCCTCTCTGCCGGCAGCACTGCCGGCCGAGGAGTGTACAGGCCCCACGAGACGGTGTAAGAAGCGTGATGACATCACGCTGCTTACACTGTTCTCAAGCTGCGGGACGTGGACGCGCGGACCATGCTGAGGTGAGTAGGTTTTTTAACTTTATTTTTATTAGGTAAGGGGGCATATCACTGGCTACAGGGGGCATATGTGGCTAAGGGGCATATTACTGGCTACAGGGGAATATCACTGGCTACGGAGGGGCATATCACGGGCTACAGGGGCATATTGCTAAGGGGCATATTACTGGCTACAGGGGGCATATCACTGGCTACAGGGGGCATATCACTGGCTCCAGGGGGCATATTACTGGCTACAGGGGGGCATATCACTGGCTACAGGGGGATATCACTGGCTACAGGGGGCATATCACTGGCTACAGAGGGCATATCACTGGCTACAGGGGGCATATCACTGGCTACAGAGGGCATATCACTGGCTACAGGGGCATATCACTGGCTACAGAGGGGCATATTACTGGCTACTGGAGGGCATATGTGGGTAAGAGGGCATATTACTGGCTACAGGGGGCATATCACTGGCTACAGAGGGCATATCACTGGCTACAGGGGCATATAACAGGCTACAGGGGGCATATCACTGGATACAGGGGGCATATTACTTGCTACAGTGTGGCATATCACTGGCTACAGCGGGGCATATCACTGGCTACAGGGGGCATATTGGGGGCATATTACTGGCTACAGAGGCATATCACTGGCTACAGGGGCATATCACTGGCTACAGGGGGCATATTACTGGCTACAGGGGGCATATCACTGGCTACAGGGGGACATATCACTGGCTACAGGGGCATATCACTGGCTACAGAGGGCATATCACTGGTTACAGGGGGCATATCACTGGCTACAGAGGGCATATCACTGGCTACAGAGGGGCATATCACTGGCTACAGGGGGCATATGTGGGTAAGGGGGCATATTACTGGCTACAGGGGGCATATCACTGGCTACAGAGGGCATATCACTGGCTACAGGGGGCATATCACTGGGCTAAGGGGACATATCACTGGCTACAGAGGGCATATCACGGGCTACAGGGCATATCACTGGCTACAGGGGGCATATCACTGGCTACAGAGGGCATATCACTGGCTACAGCGGGCATATTATGTGGCTAAGGGGCATATTATGTGGCTATGGGGCATACTACTGCTAAGGGGCAGTAACCTGGCTACAGGGGTCTAATAACCTGACTACAAGGAGCATATTACTGGCTACAGGGGGCATATTACTGCCTAAAATGGGTAGTAACCTAGCTACAGAGGGCAGTAACCTGGCTAGAGGGGTTAATAACCTGGCTAGAGGGGCAGCAAACCTGGCTAGAGAGGGCAACTACTTGGGTAAAGGGGCTACAACCTGGCTACAGTGGGATACTACCTGGCTAAAAGGGGCAAATATTTACCTTCAAGGGGGTAGTTATTACCATTTGGGGCACTATAGATGGGAATTTTGTATAGATTAGGAAATTGAAGAAAAATGCTGATAAAATGAGGAGTCTAAGTGGTTTGTTTTGTAAATTTTTCTGTGAAGAGTTGTGGACGGTAGAAGTCATCATGGCATCTGGGACAGATGGAGAAGAAAAGAGAACACCTCGTCAGAGATGTCTCCTGTAAGTCACTAAATGTAACTGCAGTGTAATCACTTATATCTCTCCTGAGCCTACACACAAAGGTTTTTCTCTGTAAAAATACATCCGCAGTTCACAATGAGACGCAAAAAATCTGTGTGAACCCAGCCCTACTCAGAAAAACTTAAAGGCCCGAGGCCCGGATGTTTTGGGACCCTAGCAACGCCCCTGTCTGTAATTAAACTACTAAAAAAATTGCATGTACAAAATAGCTGATACAAATATTCCTCTGAATTGTACAAGGGAGGTACAGGAAGACTTGAACAGATGTAGGTTATTCAGAGGACATGGTGTATGGAGCATATTCGCCACCCCAAGAACAGAGACAATTTCCTCCAACACGTTGAGTAAAACGAGAAAAAGAAAGCCAAGAAAAAGGGCACCTGGGTGAAACAGGAGCGTCAACCACCAGCATTTCCAAGTGAAGCTCAATTGGTCCGCACTCATATGGAGGGGCAAGCGCTCTCGTAGAGGCAGAAATTTCTCAAGCGCTACCCAGGTCTTGACTGTGTACTGAGGAAGGCTGGAGGTCTTAGCTCACACTTCCGCTTCTGCACTCTGCTTCAGCACGACTGTTTTCGTTATTGTGTCATAAGAGCATTTTTGCCGTGTTAATAGATGACGGACGACAGCCCTGGCTCTCACCGCACCCACTGTAACTCCGGCCCTGCTAGCTGAACCTACGTGTTAATAGATGACGAACACCAGGGCTGGCTCTCACTGCACCCACTGTAACTCCGGCCCTGCTAGCTCTACCTGCGTGATCCACGTTTACAGCCTCACCTGCCTTGATCAGTAATTTCCTTCAACCCACTTGACAGTAAAATGCAGGATTTTCAGACAGGCCTCGTTGACCTACTGGGGATATCTGTTTCGTGTGCTTCACATTCTAATGTCATGGTGGAACAATGTCACCAGTAGAATGGCAAGTACCTCTAGCCGCAGCAGTATTGGAAAACTAGTTGTTTTTAATATAGTTTATTTCTTATTGCAAATTTTTCTGCTGATGGTCCATAAGGGCACCTGTGCGGGTTTTTGGGTCATGCTGCGTTACAGGATATGGATAGTCAATGTCCATTTCACTAAAAAACTGCTTCAAAAACCTACTTTCTTGCAGCACTTTTTAATTTGTGGGTCATGCAGGTTTTTAGGGGCATGCTGCGGTCCAGGACAGGGGTAGTCAATGTCCTTTTCAACTAAAATGGGGTTCAAAGACTCCTTTTTCCGGCACTTTTTAATCTGTGGGTCATGCAGATTTAAGGGTCATGCTGCAGTCCAGGACAGGCATAGTTAATGTCTTGTTCAACTAAAATGTCGGTTCTAAGACCCCTTTTTTAGGCACTTTTTAATCTGTGGGTCATGTAGATTTAAGGGTCATGCTGTGGTCCAGACAGGGATAGTCTATGTCCAGTTCAACTAAAATGGTGGTTCAAAGACTCCTTTTTCAGGGACTTTTTAATCTTAGGTCATGCAGATTTAAGGGTCATGCTGCGGTACAGGACAGGTATAGTCAATGTCCTGTTCAACTAAAATTTTGGTTCAAGACTCCTTTTTCCGGCACATTTTAATCTATGGGTCATGCAGATTTAAGGGTCATGCTGTGGTACAGGACAGGTATAGTCAATATCCAGTTCAACTAAAATGGTGGTTCAAAGACTCCTTTTTCCGGCACTTTTTAATCTGGGGGTCAGTCAGGTATAAGGGTCATGCTGCGGTCCAGGACAGGCATAGTCAATGTCCAGTTCAACTAAAATGGTGGTTCAAAGACTCCTTTTTCGGCACTTTTTAATCTGTGGGTCACACAGGTATAAGGGTCATGCTGCGGTCCAGGACAGGTATAGTCAATGTCCTGCTCAACTAAAATAGTGGTTCAATGACTCCTTTTCCGGCACTTTTTAATCTGTGGGTCATGTAGATTTAAGGGTCATCCTGTGGTCCAGGACAGGGATAATCAATGTCCAGTTCAACTAAAATGGTGGTTCAAAGACTCCTTTTTTCGGCATTTTTTATTTTTTGGGTCAGGCAGGTTTGATGGTCATGCTGTGGTACAGGATAGGGATAGTCAATGTCAGTTCAACTAAAATGATGGTTCAAATAATACTGCCTTATGGCACTTTTTAATTTGTGGGTCATGCAGGTTTATGGGTCATGCTGTGGTACAGGACAGGGATACTGAATAGTCTGTGACTTTTTTTCTGTGACTCTTGTTGCCTAATTGTGTTGCCTAAGATGTAGCACATATCCAGTTTCCTGTTGTGGATGTTAATTCCAGCTTCTCCACCCCTGTTTGGGTGTAAGAATGAAGCTGTTGTTCCTCTCCCATAGACTTTAATGGTCATCGGCGATAATCTGTTATCGACTATCGGCATGATAATTGCCGATATCGACTATCGACTCAATAATGATAGTTGACACAATCGCTCATTACTAGTTATCATCTGTGTATCTGAATGGGAAATCGCTACTGTTATACTGCATCCCGGTCTGGTCCATGTTCCCCTGATAAACCCTGATATATTGAATGGGGGGAAACGCGTTGGCACAATATGGAACAATATGGAGATCAGAAATACTAAGGTCGTATGTTGTCATCTTGAGTATATGACTTTTTGTTTGAATATTTGTCTGATCTCCTAAGTGAATTATGACACTAATTGAGAGGGTATGAGACATACACATCACCTGTTTTGGGTTTACAGTAAATATAAGAAAGTATATCTTGGATGTATAGAGTGGTCTAAGATTTGTGTCCCCAATTGACCCCTCTCATATTGATTATTTGGTAATGGAATGCCGACTTCAAAGCCATCGGTATATTAGGTATTCCAGAGAGGGATCAAATAGGATATTAATAAGGCGAGCCTCCAGAGGTGGGGCCGACCTTTTCGGGACGACCACCCTACCTATTATAGGTGAGTGTAGGGTCTTGAATAGGGACAGATATCGTGTTGTATATATTAGTTTGGTATAGCGGTGATAGAATTAATTTGGTTTTATATTGATAAGGAACTGTAACGGTCGGGTTAGTGGATCCTCTGGACCACCGCAAACGGTGGCAACACCCGCGCCAGGGAGCAGAGTCTAAGTAGGTCCCGGTTTTCACCAGAACCCGCCGCAAAGCGGGATGGACTTGTGGCAGTGGGAGTCCTACCAGGTCGCTACCCCTGACGCGGCGGGCTTGCGGTGGTGACCGAGTTGCAGCGAGGTACAGAATCGTGAGACGAGAACCGTAGTCGTGGGCAGGCAGGGAGGTCAGGGCACGCAGCAGAGATTCGGAGTCGAGAAACATAGCAAGAAGTCGGGTACATGGCAAGGCAAGAACACACTTAAGGAACGCTTTTTCTAAGGCACGAGGCAACATAGATCCAGCAAGGAAGTACCGTGGACCGAACCAATATATAGGGGCAGCACCCGGCAATTATCCAACTACAGGCGCGCTGGCCCTTCAAATTTACAAGAACGAGCACGCATGCACCCTAGGGAGTGGTCTTGCGCGCCTTGGCCGGCAGAGGGCGCTGACGGGACAGGAGCGCGGTCTGGTGAGTATTCAGAGCGAGTGCGCCCGCAGCTCGTCCCGCGGCCAGCGGCGCTACCCGTCCCCGGCAGGAGCCCCGGAGAGGGGGCACGGGTGGCGCCACTCGCTACAGTAACTTTTATAGGTAAGAATTAAAGGTTATATTTTAGATTCAGAGTTTGGTGATAAGTTTTCTGTGATTGTGTACAATCTTTTCAGGTCAATTTTACTAGGGCCAGATACCAGCAACATGGATGAATACAAACAAATGTATCAATCAGAGAGGAGAACTGCTGTTCACTATTCATTATGGCAATATTCTGTCTGATTCTGATGTCATAAAGCTGACTTATATGAGGTAATATATGAGGTAAAGCTGGTAATATGAGGTAATAGTCATTCTGATTGTGATGTCATTTAGTTGACTTGGAATTCTACTAATCAGGATGGAGCACTATGTATAAAGGCACCTGCCTGTTAGGCTCATTCTGGGTTTCTGTCTTCTGCAGAAGTCTTTGTTGTCTTAATAAATATGTCAGTAAGATGAAATTACAAAGGAGAGAACAGAGCTAGAGTCAGGAATAGCATCCAGTTCCCAGTTGGCCATATATATCGCTTTCTAAGGTAAAGTAATTATGACAAAAAAACATTTTGAAGTCTCTGATCCAGTGTCTGCTGTAATAGAATATCTGACTGTGGAGATCCTGGCTTTTAAGTTCAGTATCAGGGAGTCATCACTTAAACGTGTCCTCTTGTGATGAAAGTTTAAATCATTAATAAACATGATAAAAAGCTGTTATAGAAAAAATAAGAGTGGAGTTGATTGTATCTACTGTACATTGGCTGAGCATTCACAATATGCAATCTATAGCTTAGGATACATTATCCTTTGTTCCTGCAGGAAATAAACTGCTGTGAGCGGAGCTTATTCTCCTCTCCCTATGCATGCAAGGTCAAGTATCATCTCTATGGGGAAGTCTGCACTAGCATTAATCCAACATAGCAAAAGTCTACAAACCATATAAAACAACTATATTATAAAATTATCAACATTAGAATATGTCAAAAACATCCCTAGACACCACCAAACAGATTCCTCAAATACTAAGGGCGACATGTCCCAATACGAATGTACCATAGTTTTGGTGTATTTTGTGCCAAAAAAATCTTTTGATGCCATATTCTCAATATAAATTAACTGTAATATACCAAAATTAGACACATTATACGCCAGGCACAACACATAATTCGCCTAAAAAAGCGCATTAAATATAGTAGCAATGATACGCTGGGCACCTCCATAACGCAATGCGCCTATCGAGGCGCATTACATAGACTAGTAATGATACGTTATGCGCCTCCGTAAAGCAATGTGCCTCGATAGGTGCATTACATACACTAACAATCATACACTTGCGCCACGATTACTCATTGAGCCTTTTTAGGAGCATTAAGTTTACTACGCAAGGTATACCACACGATTTTTGAAAGGTTCGTACTTTTAGGCGCACTTTACACTGATTAAATGCGCCTAAAAACTTCTGCAGCAACAAAAATTTTCGGACAATTCACCCTAATTATTTTGCAATTTATGTGAAACAGTACTAACGGGGAATTACCATCACATTGATTAGTTTTGATCATGTAGGCAAAGCTAAATACATTGCCAGTTCCTGATTATTAACTTTCATTTCAGAGTCAGAGCAGTTTTTATCTCCTGCTTGTTTACATAAGGTTGCCTAGGTTACTTACCACCTCCCTCTGCTCTAGCAATGGCTTGGATGGTGATATCTAGAGATGGGCGAATTGATTCTAAGCGAAGTGACTTTCGTTTAGAATTTGAGGAAAACTTCGGTTCTGAACCGAAGTCGAAGTTTGGGGTACTTCAGGGTGAACGAATGTGTGCTTTCCATTGATAAAAAGGCTGCACAAGCACATGGGCGTTTACATGGGGCAAAAGCACTCTGGGAGAAGAAGGGCCATAGCCTGCATGACATGTGCAGTAGATGAAGCCAATCAGAGAACCGTCGGGATTCGTGACTCACCGCACTATAAAAGTCCCGGCGCTTCGCGGAGCTCACACGTCCTCTCACTGAACTGAACAGGGAAGGTGCTGCCGCGGCTGATTGTTATAGCTCCTCACAGAAGAACTGATTTTTATAACAGCGATTTTTTGTGGGGTGTCTCAGCTTGTCTCAGAGACCTAGCTTCTCTTAACGTTCTATTTCTGATATTTTTTGGTAATGGATCTGAAATCCAGTGTGCGTCCAATGCAGCTGCATATACATTTAAATCCTATCTGCTCACAGCACATTGAATATCCAAGGGGATCTAAGCCGAGTTCCTGTTGTATTTCATTTAAAGAAACAGCGTTTTACAATACTAATACCACTCTCATTTTTGGCTGATCAATTCTTTGGCACAATTTACATTCCAGCGGGTTAAATTAAGCGTTGTTGTTTCAGCTTGTGGTTACTCCAATAAACCGTAATTTTCACCGACAAAATATATACATTTTTCCTGTAGCCTAATTCACACAAGCAAAGGTTAATTACAAAAAATTTATCTCTTGTTGTGTGGCGTAAAAAAACACGCATTGTAACAACGCTACAAAGCTAGTATTGTGGTGGCTCATTTCTTTGCGCAATTTAACATCCATGGGTGAATTAAGTGGTTGTTTTTTCAGCTGTGGTGACTCCAAGAAACCGTCATTTTCACGCCAAAATATATATACTTTTGATCCGTGTAGCCTATCACAAAGCAAAGGTTATTACAAATTTTATCTCTTGTTGTGTGGCGTACGAAACACGGCATTTAAACACGCTACAAAGCTAGTAGTTTGTGGTGGCTCAACTTCTTTGGCGCAAATTTACATCCAGGGTTTAATTAAGCGTTGTTATTTCAGCTGTGTGTCTCCAAGAAACCGTCATTATCCACCGCCAAAATATATACATATATCCTGTAGCCTCATTCACAAGCAAAGTTAATTACAATCTTATCTCTTGTTGTGTGGCGACAAAAAACACGGCATTGTAAACACGCTACAAAGCTAGTAGTTTGTGGTGGCTCAATTCTTTGGGCGCAATTTACATCCAGGTTAATTAAGCGTTGTTTTTTCAGCTGTGTGACTCAAGAAACCGTCTTTTCACCGCCAAAATATATACATTTTTCCTGTAAGCCTAATCAACAAGCAAAGGTTAATTACAATTTTATCTCTTTGATCGTGTAGCGTAAAAAAACAACGGCATTGTTACACGCTACAAAAGCTAGTAGTTTTGTGGTGGCTCAATTCCTTTGGCGCAATGTACATCCAGGGGTTAATTAAGCGTTGTTTTTCAGCTTGGTGACCAATAAACCGTCATATTCGGTCCGCCAAAATATAATACATTTATTCCTGTAGCCTAATTTCACAAGCAAAGGTTTAATTACAATTTTATCTCTTGTTGTAGTGGCGTAAAAAACTCCGCATGGTAACACGCTACAAAGCTAGTAGTTTTGGTGCTCAATTCTATGGTCGTAATTATACAATCCAGGGGTTAATTAAGCGTGTTTTTCAGCTGTGGTGACCTCCAAGAAACCGCGATTTTCACCGCCACAATATAAAAATTTTTTCCTGTAGCCTAATTCACGGCAGCCAACAGGTTAATTACAATTTTATCTCTTGTGTGTGGCTAAAAAACACGGCATTGATAACACGCTACTTAAAGCTAGTAGTTTTGTTGGTGGCTCACTTCTTTGGCGCAATTTAGCAATCCAGGGGTTTAATTAAGCTGTGTTTTTCAGCCTTGGTGACTCCAAGAAAACCGTCATGTTCATTTCACCGCCAAACATATAACATTTTTTCCTGTAACCTAATTCACTAGCAACAGGTTTAATTACAATTTTATCTCTTGTTGTGTGGCTAAAAAAACAATGGCATTGTTAACACGCCTACAAAGCTATAGTTTGTGGTGCTCATGTCTTTGGCGCAATTTACTTCCAGGAGTTAATTTAAGTGTTGTTTTTCAGCTGGGTGAACGCCAAGAAATTGTAATTTTCACCGCCAAAATGTTTTATATTACATTTTTCCTGTAGCCTAATCACAAGCAAAGGTTAATTACCATTTTATCTTCTTTGTTGTGTGGCCGTAAAAAACACGGCATTGTAACACGCTACTAAGCTAGTAGTTTGTTGTGGCTCAATTCATTGGCGCAATTTACATCCAGGGGTTAATTAAGCCGTTGTTTTTCAGCTGTGGTGACGTCCCTAAGAAAACCGTTATTTCACCGCCAAATATATCCATTTTCCTGTAGCCTAATTCACAAGCATAGATTAATTAGCACAATTTTATCTCTTGTATTTGTGTGACTTAATAAACACGCATTGTATCACCTACAAAGCTAGTAGTGTTGTGGTGGCTCAATCTATGGCGCAATTACATCCAGGGTTAATTAACGTTATGTTTTTTCAGCTGTTTGTGACTCCAAGAAACTTCTTTTCAACCCCAAAATATATACATAATTCCTCTAGCCTAATTCACAAGCAAAGGTTAATTACAAATTTTATCTCTTTTGTGTGGCGTAAAATCACTGCTTTTGTAACAACACGCTACAAAGCTATTAGTTTGGTGGTGGTGCTCAATTCTTTGGCGCATTTACAATCCAGGGGTTAATTAAGTGTTTTTTTTCACTGTGGTGACTACAAGCGTAACGTCATTTTCAACCGCCAAAATATATACATTTTTCCCGTAGCCTAATTCACAAGCAAAGGTAAATTTACAATTTTATCTCTTGTTTGTGGCTAAAAAAACCACGGCACTGTAAACACGCTACACAAGCTAGAAGTTTGTGGTGGATCAATTCTTTGGTGCAATTTACATCCAGGGTATTAAGCGTTGTTTTTTCAGCTGTGGTGACTACCAAGAAACTTCAATTTTACCGCCAAAATATATACATTTTTTCCTGTAGCCTAATTCACAATCAAAGGTTAATTACAATTTTATCATCTTGTTGTGTGGCGTAAAAAACACGGCATTTTACACGGCTACAAAGCTAGTAGTTTTGTGTGGGGCCCCAAATTCCTTTGGCGCAATTTTACAACCGATGTTAACTAAGTATTTTTCTGTAGTTGCACTCAGTAAAGAAACTTTCTTTTTTTACCCTCCACAGAAGAAATTCTGTAGCATAATTCATATCCGAAGGTTAATTAAGCCATTACATTCCAGTAAAATACACCAGAGTTTTTTAATACGCACATACAAGTAAATTTTCCTGTGCCATTGTGGAGCGCAATTTATATCCAAGGTTACCCAACGCTTGTTACTTGGGCTTCAATTTGGAGTCAAATACAGGGTGTATCATTTATCATTTACAGATATCTTCATCCAAACAGTGTCTGTAACATTATTAGAACAAACAGTAATGTCAGACAGAGACGGTGGCAGGCTCTGCACCTGCGAGTGGCAGTGGCACAAACATTCTGGAAATCAGGCCCAGACGCAGCACAGCAAGGGGAACGATCCGCAGCAGGGTCCACTCGGTGATGCCAGAACTGCCGCTGTCATCTAGCGTCCTGTGTGATGTTCACAACCCAAGGTTCTTGATTGGTTGACTAGGCTCATCCACTTCCTCCCAGATGACATCTGACAACCCCAGCCAAGAGGTCCGGTGGGTAACGTCCCCAGACACCAACACTTAGTTGGCATGGCCCGTGAGCAAGGGTCCAGCGGCCCTCACCTGTCCTCACCCGCCTCTGTCCCATCCGGTTCTCTCAGCCAGAGAAATTCTACTATTGGTCTGGGCTCATCGCCACTATATAGCGAGGATGAACAAATGAGGAGGGCATCAGCAGCTACTTGGCAGCGAAGAAATGGGTGCCTAATATCCCCAGCTTACAGATGCGTGAGCGCGTGGCGGCAACACTATATCTCTCTACATATCTCTATCTAGAGGGCATGGGAGGTCATCGTCTGTGAAGGGGGTCAGCCTCTGCATACCAAGACCGGTGATGAGGACAGCAGTGACGATGAAACACAAATAGATGATGATTAGCCTGACCGCACTTGGGAGCCGTGTGAGGCAAGGGCTTCATCTCGTCAGACAAGAGGCGTCAGCTTGCGCGTCAGGCAGCGGTGGCAGCCAGCAAGTTGGTCGTGTAGCCGTGAGTCAGCGTGAGGTCGTGTGTCCGTGAGGATAGCAGCAGTGTAGGTCGGGAGCTAGCGCCACGGGGTAAAAAAACCCTCTTCGCAGGTCCAAGAAAGTAGCGCACAGGTGCTCAGCTGAGGCAGCGGCAGCAGTAGTCACTCAGTGCGGAGCGTTGGCGGTAAAAATCTCATACTCAGCGGTGTGTCGATTCTTTGCTAAACACCGGAGGAGCCGAATATGGGTATATGTAGCATCTGTAAGAAGAAAGTGAAAGCGTGGCCAGGGAGCTAGCGTACTGCAACCACCGCCCTGGCGTCAACACATGCAGCGTCACCATCCGGTGGCCCTGGAGAAACGGGCTCAGATGTGGTGGTCCCATTCTGGCCCCGCTGCAGCAGCGCAGCCGCGCCCAGTGTCACGCAGGACATTTTGCAGCAGACAATGCTCCACCAACCTCCTGCAAATGGAGGCTGTTTTCTCTTTGACATCATCTCCCGGTCCAGACTGCTCCTACTCCTCGCTACTCATGGCGCCATCAGTCATTCCAAGCGAGGCGATTGCAAAAGAACAACAGTATGTGCGTCCAACCATCCTAAGGTGCAGAAGCTGCCGTACTCGTCCAAGTTTGTTGGTGCAGCAGTCCCTCCCTTTCCAAATGGTGGACTCTTGCACCGTTCAAGAACTAATCGGCTTTGTGCCGAGCCGAGACGGAGAGTTTCCAATCCTTAATTTTCTTTTCCAAAAAGCAGTTACCAGCACTTCATAAAATATGTACAACAAAAGGTGGGCCTTCCTTGAGCTTATCGGTTGTTCAAGGTGCACGGCAGCGCGGACGTCTGGAGCTGTAACGACTTCAAGGGTCTGTACAATGTCCTTTAACGTCCACTCGGGTCAGAATGTGCGTCCTGCCCAGCACACCAACAACTTGGACAGGAGATGCCGCTTTCTCCTCCACGTTGTCAAACTGTGGCTCCTGCGCCCAATGTCCCGCCTTCCTCCTCCTCCCTCCACTCACCACCACCATACTCAGCCTCCACAATACTTGCCCATCATGACCACATGTGTAGGGCACAGCGGTGTCACGCAGTTCTAACACCTGACTTGCCTCGTCGGCGAACGAAGTCCACACAAGGGGAGGAACTGCTTCACGTCATGTAGCAAGAAATCGATGTGTGGCTTTCTCCGCGCCACTGCAAATCCGAACCATGGTGTCGGACAATGGAGAACATGGTGCCGCGCTGCACCGAGAGGGATGGTCCATGTGCCCTGCATGGCGCCTCCTGTTCAATCTGGTTGTGAAAAGGTTCCTGAAGTCTCCCACCGATCTCAGAACATTCTGAAAATGGCCAGTAAACTGAGCAAGCTCTTCATCCATTCCTACAAAGCCAGGAACACCCTCTTGCGAGTTGCAAGCGACAGAACGGCCTCCCCCAACACACTCTGATATGAGATGTTTCCACCCGTTGGAATTCCAGCCTGCCACATGTTGAGCCCGACTGTATAACAAAGAAAGGCCATTAACGATTTCGTTGATGATCCAGGTGACAGGAGGAATCCCCGTGTAACTTTGATGTCAGCCAGGTGACAGCTCATGCGTGACAACTGCCGGTTTGGATAGGCCATTAGAGGAGGCCACGTTTTTGGTCAGTTTGCCAGGACTACGGGATGAATAACGTCATTCCACTGCTTCATGTCCCTGGAACAGATGCTGAAAAATCTGTCTCGGCATGGGACTGGAGACATGGCGACTTACATCTCGCGGCCACATGATCCGGCTGGGGGGACTGAAATGGAGGAGAGGAGGATGACATTGGAGCAAGAAGCATTGTCTGTTGAAATGAAGGGGATTTTCTACCACATGTGAAAAGAGAGGATGAGCATGGAGCAGCTGGAGGAGGTAGATGTAGATGAGGAAACGACGCAGATGACCCGCAATCACCGTGGGCAGTATACAGTGGAGATGGAGACAGGAGCCCCTCGGAGTCCACTTGTGCAGATGGCCCGCAGCATGCGTGATTTGCCTGACTAGTGACTGCCGAATAGTCAGCATCCGGAGGAGGATGACTTCTGGCTCTCCACCCTATTGAGGACCCTCGCTACGGTCCAAATGGAGCCTTTGTTTCCCACTATTGAAGGGAGGACAAACTCAAATACTATAGGAAATCCTCCGTAGTCATTGCCGCTGCCTATGTGCGGCACTCGTCCCTCCTCTGACAGGTCTGACCGGGGGGTTCTTCACGCTCACGTACTACTGCCGTCGCTGCCGAGGGGGAAGGTGGGGGGGGTCGAGCAAGTACCAAGCTCCATCAGCAGCAACCAAGTCTGGAGTCACTGATGAGCAGATTCCTTCACCCGCCTATGAGGACAGAGCATCTCGCCAGCATTCACACATGACCATGGAGCAGACCCTGAACCAACAGGTGGTGGCCTACTTGGAAGCACTCTGCCACCACCAGTTAGAAAGACCGCTGGACGTACTGGGGCAGCCAAACTGGTATGTGTGGCCGCAACTTGCCGAGTTTGGCAGTGGAGAAGCTGTCCTGCCCGGCCAGTAGTGTGGCATCAGAGCGGGTGTTCAGTGGCGGCGGGGGCCAACGTTACCCCAAGAGAACCCGCTTTTCCATGGGAAATGTGGAACGACTGACCTTTGTCAAGATGAATCAGGCCGTGGATCGCCAGAATTTCACACTCAATGCCTTAGGCGTTCAGACTACATCAGTCCATGAACGCCTCACCCCACACTGTGAGAAATGAGTCCTGGGTTCAAACTACCTGCCTTCAGCCACTATTCTGATGCCGCCACCCCCTGACTGCACACATCCTGCTGACAGTTTCTCCATCTGCCACCAACATCTTACCAGGGACTGTATTGCCACCCAACTCACACTCTGACATTGTGCTACTGTCTGACCTCCATGCTGCTGCTGTGGCTGCTGGCGTGACCTCCGACACTGTGTCATTGTGCCACTCTCTGACCTCATGCTGTTGCTCCTGCCGCCTCACCATATTCCACTTCTGTCATTGTGCCACTCTGTGGCCTACTCCAGTTTATTTGCCACCTCCAGAATGTGATTGTGCCACTTTCTGACCTCATGTTGCGCTGTGGCTGCTGCCAAGACCTAGACACTCTGTCATTGAGCCACTCTGTGGCCTATTCCTTTTTTTGCCACCTCCCATAAATGTCATTGTGCCACTGTCTACGCTCATGCTGCTGCTGTGGCTGCTGGCCCCCGGACCATCCACTAACTGTGTCATTGTCCCACTCTGTGGCCTAGTCCTGTTTTGCACTCTCCAGAATGTCATTTGTGCCACTGTCTGACCTCATGCTGCTGCTTGTGGCTGCGCCGAGACCTACAGCACTGTGCATTGTGTCCACTTCCTGACCTCATGCTGCTGCTGTGGCTGCTGCCCGTGGACCTACACACTGTGGTCCTTTGTCCACTCTGTGGCCAACTCCTGTTTTTGCCACCTCCAAGGTATTGTCACTGGTCTGCCCATTCTGCTGCTGTTGGCTGCTGCCCGGGACCTTCCACACTTGTCGATTGTGCCACTGTCTGACCCCTCATGCTGCTGCTGTGGCTGATGCCGTGACCTACAGACTGTGGCGATTGTGCCACTGTCTGACCATGCTGCTGCTGTGGCGCTGCCATGACCCTACACACTGTGTCATATGTCCCACTCTGTGGCCTACTCCCTGTTTTTTGCACATCTGATGAATGTCATTGTGCCACTGTCTGCTCCTCATAGCTGCTGCGTTGTACCTGCTGTCCGGTGACCTAACACACTGGTTCATTGTGCCACTGTCTGACCTCATGCTGCTTGCTGTGTCTGCTGCTGTGACCACACACTGTCCATGTCACTGACTGACCTCATGCTGCTGCTGTGGCTTAGCCGTGACCTACACACTCTGTCATTGTGCCTACTTCTGACCTCATGCTGCTGCTGTGGCAGCCTTGCCCGTGACTCCACACCGTGTCTTGTCCCACTCTGTGGCCCTACACCTGTTTTTTGCCACCTCCGGAATGTCATTGTGCCACTGTCTGACCTCATGCTTGCTGCTTGTGGCTGCAGCCGTGACCTACACACTCTGTCATTGTGCCACTCTGTGGCCTATTCCTGTTTTGCCACCTACAAATGTCATTGGCCACTGTCAGACCTCATGCGCTGCTGTCGGCTGCTGCCGGACCGTCCACACCTGTGTCATTGTCCAACTCTGATGGCCTACTCCTGTTTTTGCCACCGCGTCCAAATGCAATGTCCACTGTACTGAACTCATGCTGCTGCTGTGGCTCTGCCGTGACCTACAACTTGTTCCATTGTGCCACTGTCTGACCTCATGCGCAGCTGTGGCTGTTTTTTCTGCCGTGACCTACACACTGTCATGTGTTCCCCACACTGTGGCCTACTCCTGTTTTGCACCATCCAGAATTTCCATTGTGCCACTGCTGACCTCATGCTGCTGCTGGGCTGTTGCCCGTGACCTACACACTGTGTCTATTGTCCACTGGTCTGACCTCATGCTGCTGCTGTGGCTGCTGCCGTACCTACACACTGTCGCTCTTTGTCCCACTCGTGGCCTACTCCTGTTTTGCCACCAGTCCATATGTCATTGTGCAACTGTCCTGACCTCCATGCTGCTGCTGGTGGCTGCTGCCGTGACCTTCACAACCCTGTCATTGTCCCGACTGTCTGACCTCCGTGCAGCTGCCGTGGGCTGAAGCCCGTGACCTACACACTGTGTCATTGTCCCACTCTGTGGCCTACTCCTGTTTTTTGCCACATCTAAATGTCATTGGTGCCACTGTCTGACCCTCATGCTGCTGCTGTGACTGCTGCCGTGACCTACACACTGTGTCATTGTGTGCCACTGTTCGACCTCATGCTGCTGCTGTGGCTGCTGCCCGTGACCTACACAACGATGTCATTGTGCCCACTGTCGACCTCATGCTGCTGCTGTGGCTGACAGCCGTGACCTACAGCACTCTGTCATTGTGCCACTGTCTGACCTCATGCCAGCGCTGTGGCTGCTGCCGTGACTCCACACTGTGTCATTGTCCCCACTGTCTGCCGTCATCCTGCTGCTGTAGGCTGCTGCCGTGACCTACACACTCTTGTCTTGTGCCACTCTGTGGCCTATTCCTTTTTTTGCCAACTCCAAATGTCATTGTGCCACTTCCCTGACCTCATGCTGGCTGCTGTGGCTGCTGCCAGTGACCTCCACACTGGTGTCATTGTCCCACTCTGTGGCCTACTCCTGTTTTTGCCACCTCCAGAATGTCATTGTCACCTGTCTGACCTCATGCGCTGCTGTGGCTGCTGCCAGTGACCTACACACTGTTCATATTCCCACTCTGTGGCCTAGCTCCAGTTTTTTTTTGGCACCTCCAGAATGTTCATTGTGTCACTGTCTGACCTCATGCCTGCTGTTCCTGCCCGGCCGACACCGGATCCACACACTGTCACTGATTGCCAACCTGAGACCCTCAGCTTGTTTTTTTCCAGCTTCGCTGCCATGACTTTATCCGCCTAATATCCCCTTCAGTTTTTTGGTCAGTTTTGCCCTCTTAAGTGCCTGAGGAATGTTATAGTGAACGATTCTAATGAGCGAGACGGCAGTCCATCTGCGAGTCATACTAAAAACACTAACATTGTAGGAAGACCGACAACCAAGCTACCCACTGCATATTTAAGCATGGCACAAACGTTTCTAAGCACCCTGCAGCTCTGTGCAGCTGGAAATCAGCTGTTTCTTTCTAACGTGATTTTGTCCCGAAGTACTTCGGACAGATAGTTAATTTTTTGCCGAGACAATCCGGCGAAGTGACACCGAATTTTCGGGAACATTCGCCCATCTCTAGTGATATCACTTTAATGCAAATATCACTCAAAATACAGACATATTTCCAACCCAATTATATACAATTGTCTCTGAGTCAAAATCTAAGGGCTAAAACTCTATCAAATTTTACATCTAAAGCACCTAAACCTAGAAACCACACTTACCCAGAACAATACAAAGTATAATGAAGCAAAGTTAAAAATACAAAATAGCAAATAACAGAAAGAAACCTAAATTTTAAAAAAATTTTTTCTTAATCTTTTTTAAATATAATTGACAGGTTTTTTTTTGCAAGATAACCATCGGGTAACCTAAATTTTGACAAAACAATATAATAGCAAAACACATTAACAAACTGTACCTAGCACAAGTATGCGTGAGAAAGAGAAAAAAAAAATATATTTATTCACAGTATTAACTCTTCAATTTAGCC
The DNA here is from genome assembly GCA_025379985.1 of Phyllomedusa bahiana. Classification (NCBI taxonomy): domain Eukaryota; kingdom Metazoa; phylum Chordata; class Amphibia; order Anura; family Hylidae; genus Phyllomedusa; species Phyllomedusa bahiana. Next base: position 13,751 of record JAODAL010010238.1, on the reverse strand, counting down.
TCTTTTAGGAGTCTTCATAACACCTTTTGTAAAAGGGGAAATTTTGGGGGAGCTCATGCAGACTAACCAACAAATGAAAGAAAACTCTGTGCAATAAAGGGAATGCAATATAAGACTCTGTACCAACTGACACGAGGGGACCACCCCGAAAAAGCGCCCGCCCTAGATACTCACCCCTACTTTACCCTTGCGCCCGATTAAGACACTTCCCAATGCATGTCCCCATACATACTAAATGCACCGTTCATTAGTGGGTATCAGTTAAGGCTAACAGAAGTGTTCATTCAATAAACGAAAAATGGTTCCAGCAGTCTAATGTAGCATGCATGATTATTTATTCAACATCCAAAAATCAAGACAACAAAACAGTTTTAAAAAAGACGCATTTCGGGCTTTACATCTTAGCCCTTGATCACAGTTACAACACTACTGATTCAACAGCCCTGTTAAATAGTGAGATGGGCGTTACTTTCTCTTACATGTCATTTCCCTTCACCTTTAAAAACAAGACTCGTTCCTATCTTATATAACATTTATAAAAACACATATTGTATAATTATATTAGTTTTTTTCTATAAAGGCGTAAGAAACTGCCTTAATAAATTTATGCCAACATTTTTTTTTAATTTTATGCCCTTGGGGCCTGGTTTCTAATTCGTAAAACCAGAATGCCTCACGCAGGCGCACCTGATGTTCCCAATCAACTCCGTTGTTCGGGGGAAAAATTAAATCCCTATGCCATAGCACCTGTAACTTTCTAGTGAACTGCCTTGTAGCTCCACAAAGTGTTTTGCTGCTCCTGAGTGAGTAACCTGTTTCTTTCTTACATTTGCTAAGTGTTCTGATATTCTTCCTTTCATTTTGTGTATGCTACTGCCTATATATATTTTTTCATAAGCGGTGCAGCAAATGACGTACACAATGTGGTCAGTATCACAGTTGATAAACTTATTGATTTTGTAACTTTTATTCTCATTTATCAATCCTTTAAAGGTATCTGTTCTATGGGTGTATGTGCATATTCTGCAACTTTTTTGCCACAAGGATAGAAACCTTTTAAGCTAAGCCATGTATTAGTAAGATTCTTACTAGAAAAACTACTGGATGACACTCTGTCACCTATGTGTGCCTTAGAAGCATCACCCATATACAGCAAAAGCCCAGGGTCAGGTATAAATCCAACCAGCCCAGACTCAAGGATTAAAGTAGCGTGAGCTATCTAGGGCAGGGCCGCTCTTTTTTCTGGCGGTACCCTCGCTGTGCAATTAGCGGATACAGAGTCTTATATTGCATTCCCTTTATTGCACAGAGTTTTCTTTCATTTGTTGGTTAGTCTGCACTGAGCCTCCCTCCAAATTCCCTTTGACAAGGTGTTATGAAGACTCCATAAAAGAGGCTAATTAGCAAGAGTTACGGTACCGTGAGTAACATATTTTTTGTATTCTCATTTCTCATGCAATATTTGTGCTAGGATACACGTTTGTTAACTGTGAATTTTTGGATATTATATTGATCTTTGTCCAAATTTAGGTTACCTTTTACTGGTTATCCTGCAAAAAACACCTGTCAATTATATTTAAAATGATTAAGAAAAACTTTTTTCAATCTGAGGTTTACTATATATAGGCTATTTTGGGAGGTTTGTTTTCTAGGTTTTAAGTTTCTATAGATTAAAAGCTAGATTTTAGCCCTTATTTTCTCACTGATATGGTGATATCACTCCCTATCTTATCAGCAGCTCAAGAGCTTATTTATCCTTGTTACTGACACACATTAACTCTTAGAGCTCTATAGCCTTGTACCCTGCTGTTAAAATTCTTGCATCACTTGTGGCCCTCTAACAGGCTTAGCTAGGAATAGCAGAGCTGAAATGTCTGTCACTGCTGTAAAACCACAAACAGCCTAACTACAAAGTGTAAGCCTGGAGCTGGTTGTGAAAAGCAGGTGTTTTGAAACAGCCACATGGGAAAACCCTTTTAAGGGGTGTCCCATACTAATAGCAGATGGACTGGGATGGGGTGCACCATTTTAAAATACACATAAACATAATTTGACCTTATTCTGCTTTAGGGTGTAGAGGTCTGTCATATGCATTCTCTACTACTATTAACACATACTGTACGCTCCTCGTCCTGGCAGTTCAGTAGAATTCCTTATATATTTGTAATATGATCTTGATACTGTATATTACAAATTTTTGCCAATTTAAGGCTCTGTAGTTTAGTTTAGGTTCCTTTCATTAAATAGAATATGCTTTTCTAATTTTACTTTGCTGTCATTTTGCAATACATACAATAAAATGATCAGTTTTATTTCAAAATAAACTTAAAAAATAGCCTAAATATAGTTAGCACTATAGAGTTGTTCAGTCTAATATACCAGGAGAGATCATTACAGAGAGGTTACTTTTGCTTTCTGCCTCAGTATCTTGGCTGGATCCACATTCCCCTCAGATCCAGCACAATAACCAAACCTCTTTTCTTCTTGTACGGTGATGATTATATATGATCAAAGTGACTTTCGCATAGTTATCCTGAGGATCCAGAGGACCCACCACACTAATGAACAGCAGTATAGTGAGGTAGGACTGGGCTCTCTTTATTCTTCTACTTCAGTCATTCTACGCCATAAGTCAAAGCATATCTTTGGATATGTTGACACGGTGTATTCGCGAGGTGTAATTTGGCACGTAATTGCACTACAATATTACCTAATTACGCCCTTCAAATATGGTAATTCCTGGCTATCAATGAGAGTTATGAATTACTGTATTTGCGGGGCATAATTGGGGCGTACTGCAGCAACTACCTGCTGTCTTCCCCTGTGTATAATATGCACTTCTTCCTGGCGTTTATGTGCTCGGGAAAGTGAATGTCAGTGGGAGCGCTTCAGTAGTACGAGTTGGCCAATGCGTCTTCTGAAGCATCAGGCGTATTGCAGGCATATAGCAGGGTGCACAGTATGCGCCAAAATACGCCTGCAATTCACTGTGTCAATATACCTTGCCTGTTCCTGGATAAGCAATATTAGTAAGCTCAACTGAAACATAGAAGCAACAATGTCCTCTTCTATGGATTTGAGGATGTTTAACTTTATCCATTTTTTTTAATAAAAAGGCAAAAAAAAAACAATTCAATTCATTTTTCAGGCCTAGCTCCGGTTTGAGTGCAACATTCTAGTGTCATGGAAACCGTTTTGCATCCTGCATTACTATAGGATCACCCACACATTTACATATATTACCATAGCTAGTCACACTCAATATGTCATGATAATAAATGTGTTAATAATTAATCCTTTCTTCAGGCTTGAATATATTAGCTAACATTTCTAATATCAATGTTTCATTCCAAATGCTTGGAGAATTCTAAATAAGTTGTTTTTCATCCTTTTGAGCGCCTTATCTATCCTCCATATGTATTCGACTCCTCTCTTTCCAGCCTTTGCCTTTGGTTTTTACCATATTACCTTTTTACATGACTAACCCTACAATCAGTGACTTTAAGGGATAAATCTCACTGCATACATATAGCCATAATTACATTTGATCTTAAAGGTGTTCTCTATTTTGGACACAATATTTTCCTTTATCACCTTCGCTGTTCATAGATTTCACAGGTTACGTTCCGTTCCCTTTTTGTGACATTTTTTCCTACATAGAACAGTGGATAAAACTTGGTGTTACCACTTCTGAAATTTAGCTACTTCCACTGAAATGGTGGTCACCTAAACAGGAAGTGGAATGTTGACAGGTAACCTGAGATATCACATCAGCAGAGGTGTAGAAATGATTGCAAATGATGAAAAGGTATTTCATACCAATTAAAGTATGTGTGCCACTTCTGCACTGTAGTCGGTTGTCCAAGGAATGTTTATAAATCACATTTCTGTCTAACGCTCTATAATAAAGCCTCAGTAAAGAGACTTACATTACAAGTTATCTGCATCAAACAGAAGGATCTAGAATCTAATTTGTCTTCATTTTTTAAATGAATTCACATTCTAGAAAATGATTAGTTGAAGTATTTCTGTCATTCCTGTATAATTATAATAGATGCTATTATTTTCAGGTACACTTAGATGGCAGTAATTGTTGTAAACTGTTAATGATCACTTTGGGTCATTCACATGCAGTGGTTATTATTAGATGCTGTTGGAATTAATTGGATCACATTGTTCTGTGGGGATATACAGGGTGTCCTGTGGATCCAGGCATCATGGGTAGAGATGGGCGAATTTCCCGAAATTCGTTTCGTTCACTTCGCCGAATTTCTCGGCAAAAAATAACTTCGTTCCGAATTACTTCGGCACGCACATGACTGCCGCCGCTCTTAGAATCGCTTCACTATAAAATTCCCTGGGCACTTAAGAGGGCAAAACTGACCAAAAAACTCAAGCGGGAATGTAGCCTGATAAAGTCATGCCAGAGAAAGCTGGAAAAAAACAAGCTGAGAGCTCAGGTGGCAACATTAGTGACAGAGTGTGGAGGTGACGGCAGCAGCCACAGCAGCATGAGGTCAGGCAGTGGCACAATGACATTCTGGAGATGGCAAAACAGGAGGAAGCCACAGAATGGCACAATGACGAGAGCGAGGTCACGGCGGCAGCAGCATGAGGTCAGGCAGTGGCACAATGACATTCTGGAGGGGGCAAAACAGGGGGAACCACAGAGCGGCACAATGACTGAGAGCGGAGGTCACGACGGCAGCAGCATGAGGTCAGGCAGTGGCACAATGACATTCTGGAGGTGGCAAAAACAGGAGTAGGCCACAGAGTGGAACAATGACACAGTGTGTAGGTCACGGCAGCAGCCACAGCAGCAGCATGAGGTCAGGCAGTGGCAAAAATGCCCATTCTAGGTGGCAAAACAGGAAGAACCACAGAATGGCACAATGACCGAGCGCGGAGTTCACGGCGGCAGCAGCATGAGGTCAGGCATTGGCACAATGACACAGTGTGGAGGACACGGCAGCAGCCGCAACAGCAGCATGAGGTCAAAAGTGGCACAATGACACAGTGTGGAGGACACAGCAGCAGCCACAGCAGCACATGAGGTCAGGCAGTGGCACAATGACATTCTGGGGGTGGCAAAACAGGAGGAAGCCACAGAAGGGCACAATGACTGAGAGTGAGGTCACGGCGGCAGCAGCATGCGGTCAGGCAGTGGCACAGTGACATTCTGGAGGTGGCAAATCAGGAGGATGCCACAGAATGGCACAATGACTGAGAGCAGAGGTCACGGCGGCAGCAGCATGAGGTCAGGCATGGCACAATAATACAGTGTGGAGGACACGGCAGCAGCCACAGCAGCAGCATGAGGTCAGAAAGTGGCACAATGACACAGTGTGAGACAGGGCAGCAGCCACAGCAGCAGCATAAAGGTCAGAAAGGGGCCACAATGACACAGTGTGGAGGACGACGCAGCAGCATGAGGTCAAACAGTGGCAAAAATGACATTCTGGAGTGGCAAAACAGTATTAGGCCACAGAGTGGCACAATCACACAGGGGTAGAGGTCACAACAGCAGCAGTATGAGGCGGGCAGTGGCACAATGACATTCTGGAGGTGTGCAAAACAGGGGAAGCCACAGAATGGCACAATGACTGAGAGCGGGTCACGGCGCAGCAGCATGGGTCAAGCAGTGGCACAATGACACAGTGTGGAGGAAAATGGCAGCACCCCACGCAGCACCATGAGGTCAGACAGTGGCACAATGACAAATTCTGGAGGTGGCAAAAAAAGGAGTAGGCCACAGAGTGGCACAATGACAGAGATTGAGGTGATGGTGGCAGGAGCAACAGCATGAGGTCAGAGATTGGCACAATGGCAGAGTGTTGAGGGGTGGCAATACCAGTCCCTGTAAAGATGGTGGTGGGCAGATGGAGAAACGGGCAGCAGATGTGTGGCATCAGGGGTGGCGGCATCAAAATATGGCTGAGCAGGTAGTTTGAACCCAGACTGACGCCTAAGGCATTGGTGTGTGGGAAATCCTGGCCGATCCACGCCTGATTCATCTGACAAAGGTCATCATTCCACATTCCCGTGGACAAGCGGGTTCTCCTTGGGGTAACGATGGCCCCCGCCGCACTGAACCCGGGCTCTGATGTCACACACTGGCCGGCAGGACACTTCTCCACTGCAAACTGGGCAAGTTGCGGCCACACATCCAGTTTGGCTGCCCAGTAGTCCAGCGGACTTCTAACTGGGGTGGCAGAGTGCTGTCCAAGTAGGCCACAACCTGTTGGTTTCAGGACTGCTCCGGGTCCTGCTGCTCTACTGCTGCTGGCGACTGCCCTCCTCACTAGGCTTGTGAAGGAAGCTGTTCATCAGTGACTCCAGACTTAGGTTACTACTGATGGAGCTGGTACTGCTCTTACCCCCAACCTTCCCCCACAGCCCCCAGTAGTAGACGTGAGCGCTGGGGAAAACCCCCCGGGTCAGACCTGTCAGAGGGGGAAACGATGCCGCACATAGGCAGCGGCCAACTGATTACGGAGGATTTCCCTATAGTATTTGAGTTTGTCTTCCCTCTCAATAGCTGGGAAAAAGGCTCCCATTTTGGACTGGAAGCGAGCGTCCAATAGGGTGGAGAGCCAGAAGTCATCCCTCTGCCGGGTGCTGACTATTCGGCTGTCACTAGCCAGGCAAATAAGCATGGTGCGGGCCATCTGCACAAGTGACTCCGAGGGCTCCCTGCCTCCATTTCCACTGTATACTGCCACGGTGCTTTGGGGTCATCTGCCTCGTCTTCCTCATCTCCATCCACCCCCCTCCAGCTGCTCCTCTCCTCCTCTCTTGTCACCTGGTAGAAAATCCACTCATTCACCAACAATGCTCTGCTCCAATGTCCTCCTCCTCCTCCTCCTCCTCCATTTCAGTCCCCACCGACCTCATTTTGGCCACGAGATGTAGTCGCCACGTCTCCAGTCACCTGCCCAGACAGATTTTTTCAGCATCTGTTCCAGGACATGAAGAGTGGAATGACTTTTATTCATCCCGTATTCCTGGCGACTACAAATACGTGCCTCCTCGAATGGCCTCAACAAACGGCAGGTGTCACGCATGACTGCCACTGGCTGACATCAAAGTTACACAGGGGAGTACTTCTGTCTGCCTGGATCATCAAAAAATCGTTAATGGCCTTTCTCTTTCATACAGTCGGTCCAACATGTGCAGGATGTGCAATTCCAGGGGGTTGGAAACATCGCAAAATCAGAGTGTGTTGGGGGAGGCCGTTCTGGCCGCTGCAACTCGAGGAGTGGTTCCTGGCTTTGTATAATGGATAAAGTGCATGCACAGTTTCCTGGCCATTTTCAGAATGTTTCTGAAGATCGGGGGAAAGACTTCAGGAACCTTTTCACAACCAGATTGAACACGTGCGCCATGCGGGGGCGCATGGACCATCCCTCTCGGTGCAGCGAAAGACACCATGTTCCTCCCATTGTCCGTCACCATGGTTCCGATTTTCAGTTGGTGCGGAGAAAGCCACACATCGATTTCTTGCTGCATGACGCGGAGCATTTTCCTCCCCTGTTGACTTCGTTTGCCGAGGCAAGCCAGGTGTAGAACTGCGTGACACCGCTGTGCCCTACACATGTGGTATGATGGAGCAGTACTTGGGGAAAGGCTGAGATGGTGGTGATGGTGGAGGAGGAGGGGGACATTGGCGCAGGTGCAGCAGTTTGACAACGTGGAGGAGAAAGCAGCGTCTCCTGTCCAAGTTGTTGGTGTCCCGGGCCCAGGAAGCACATTCACCCAGTGGGCCGTAAAGGACATTTACTGGCCCTGACCGTAGTTACAGCCCAACGTCCGCGCTCCCCGTGCACCTTGGAACAAACCATAAGCTTAAGGACTGACCCACCTTCTGTCTACATATTTATGAATTGCTGGTACTGCCTTTTTGGAAAAGAAATTACGGCTTGGAACTCTCCATCTCGGGTCGGCACAAGCCATTAGTTCTCTAAATGGTGCAGAGTCCACCCTTTGGAAAGGGGGGGACTGCAATACCAACAATTGGACAGGAGCACGGTCACTGCTGCACCTTAGGATGGTTGGACGCAACTGTTTGTCTCTTTGCAATCGCCTCGCTGAATGACTGCTGGGGCCATGAGTAGCGAGGACAGGGGCATCTGGACCGTGAAATATTCAAAGAGAAACAAACTCCCTTCTGCAGAGGTGTGGAGCCTTGACTGGCTGCAATGGCATGCGTGCCACTGGCCCTGCTGCTGCTGCTGTTTGCTGCGCGCAGGATGGACTACCCACATCTGACCACGTTTCTCCCAGGCCACCGGATGTGATGCTGCAAAGTGTTGACGCAGGGCCGGGTGCCAACGTTAGCTCCCTGGCCACGCTTCACATTCTGCTTACAGATTCACATATACCCATATTCGGCTCCTCCGGGGTCTTAGCAAAGAACTGCCACACCGCCGAGTATCGGATTTTAAACCCCCCAACGCTCCGCACTGATGACTACTGCTGCCGCTGCCCTCGCTGGGGGTGCCCCTGTGCCGCTACTTTCTTGACCTGCGAAGCGGGTTTTTTACCCCGTGGCCGCTTGGGTCCCACCTCACACTGGGTGCTATCCTGCTGACTCACGGCCACACGACCCCCTTTGCGGCTGCCCCCGCTGCCACGCGCAAGCTGAAGCCCTCTTCCCCCTGACGATGATAAGGGCCCTTTCCTCACCCGGCTCCCAATCGGTCGGCTACATCATCATCTATTTGTGTTTCATCGTCACTGCTGTCCCCCATCACCGGGCCCTTTGGGATGCCGAGGCTGACCTCTCACAACATGACCTCCATTCCACTCTCCACATTTATAACTTTGCCGCCTACTGCAGAAGCAGGGATATTGGCCCCATTTCTTCGCTGCCAATTAGCTGCTGACTGCCCTCCTCAAATTGTTCATCCTCGCCCATATAGTTGGCGCTGAGCCCAGACCACATAGTAGATCTCTGGCTGAGGGAACCGGATGGGACAGAGGCGGGCTGAGGACAGGTGAGGGGCCCCTGACCCGCTCCCCGGGCCATGCCAACTAATGGTTGTGTCTGAGGTTCCCACCGACTCTTGGGTGGGGTTGTCAGATGTCATCTGGGAGGAAGAGGATGACCTAGTCAACCAATCAAGAACCCTTGGGTTGCGGAACAACACACGGCCGCTAGATGACAGCGGCAGTTGTGGCCCCCACTGAGTGACCCCTGCTGCGATGTCCCCTTGCTGTGCTCGACCTGGGCCTGTTCCAGGAATGTTTGTGCCACTGCCACTCGCAGGTGCAGAGCCTGCCACCTCTTTGTCTGACATACTGTTTGTTCTAAAATGTACAGACACTGTTTGATGATGATATCTGTATATGATAAATATACACCCTGTATTTTGACTCCAAATGAACCCAGTAACAACTTGGGTAACCCTTGGATATAAATTTGCGCTCCACAAAAGGCCAGGAAAAATTTACTTTTATTTGTCTTTTAAAAACACTGTGTGTTTTAATAAATGTAAAAGCACAAACAGGCTTAATTAACCTTCGGACATGAATTAGGCTACAGGAAAAATGTATAATATTTTGGCGTTGAAAAAGACGGTTTATTTTTGTCAGCACACCAGCAAAACAACGCTTAATTAACCCCTGGATGTAAATTGCGCCAAAGAATTGAGCCGCACAAACTAGTAGCTTTGTAGCGTGTTACAATTGCGTGTTTTCTACGCCCCACAACAAGAGATACAGTTGTAATTAACCTTTGCTTGTGAATTAGGCTGCAGGAAAAATGTATATATTAATGGTTTGAAAAAGACGGTTTTATTTTGTCAGCACACCAGCAAAACAACGCTTAATTAACCCGTGGATGTAAATTGCCCAAAGAATTGGGGCCGCACAAACTGTAGCTTTGTAGCATGTTACAATTGCGTTTTCTACGCCACACAACAAGAGATACAGTTGTAATTAACCCTTTTCTTTTGAATTAGGCTACAGGAAAAATGTAAATATTTTGGCGTTTAAAAAGAACGGGTTTTTTTTTGTCAGCACACCACAAAACAATGCTTAATTAACCCGATGGGAAATTGCGCCAAAGAATTGAGCCGCACAAACTAGTAGCTTTGTAGCGGTTACAATTGCGTGTTTTCACCCACACAACAAGAGATACAGTTGAAATTAAAACCTTGCTTGTGAATTAGGCTACAGGAAAAATGTAATATATTTTGGCGGGTGAAAAAGACGGTTTATTTTTGTCAGCACACCAAACAAAACAACGCTTAATTAACCCCTGGATGTAAATTGCCCAAAGAATTGAGCCGCACAAACTAGTACTTTGTTAGCGTGTTACAATTTCGTGTTTCTTACCCACACAACAAGAGATACAGTTGTAATTAACCTTTGCTTGTGAATTAGGCTACAGAAAAATGTAATAATTTTGGCGTTTTAAAAAGACGGTTTCTTGGAGTCAGCACACCAGCAAAACAATGCTTAAATTAACCCCTGGATGTAAATTGCCAATAGAATTGAGCAGCCAAAAATGAAGTGGTATTTGTATTGTAAAAACGCTGTTCTTTAAAAGAAAAACAACAGAACTGCTTAGATCTTGGATATTGAATGTATATTTCACTGCAGTGGACGCACACTGGATTTCAGATCCAATACCCAAAAATTAGAAATAAAACATTAAAGAACAGTCTCTAGACAAGCTGAGACACCCCCACAGAAATCGCTATAAAAAACAGTTTCTTCAGTAAGAGCTACAGCCGCGCAGCACCTTCCCTGACAGTACAGTGAAGGAGTGTGAGCTCCCCCGGCGTCGCGCCCGGACTTATATAGTGCGGGGGACGTCACAGAATCCCGCCGGTCTCTGATTGGGTTCACCTCTGCACATGTCATGCAGGCTATGCCCTTCTTCCTCCCAGAGTGCTTTGCCCCATGTAACCCCCATGTGCTCCAGCCATTTTATCACAAAAGCACACTTTGTTCACCCCAAGTAAACCCCAAACTTCGACTTCGTTCCGAACCAAAGTTTTCCTGAAATTTTAAACGAATTCCACTTCGTTAGAATCAATTTTGCCCATGTCAATCCTGTATCCCAGCTTTTTGGTCCATGCCTTTAATTCTCCGGAGCACGCACTGTCAATTGCTTTTGCATCCAAAAAACACATACATGGTTGAATACTCAGAAACTGGTAGCCATAATCTATTCGCCCCATTCACTGCGCAATTGGTGGCACTTTCATTTAATTTCATCATTCTGGTCTACTGGCTGCAGAGTAGATGCTGGGGTGGGGCAGGACACAAAATACTGGGTTGTGCAATGAATTGACATCACAAATACGATCTCAGTGAACGGTTGCAATGTTAAAGCTTTAGCTATACTGTCTTTAAACCCTTTTACTGACATTTGACGTTCTGTCAATAATGAGCTAAGGGGCATACTCACTTACGGAGCCGCTCTGTCCTGGCGGTTGCCAACTTTAATTAGAGCGAACACCTCTAAACAAATCGGGGTCCCTAGACGGTTTCAGTCCCAGCTGTTTTAAACCCCTTTAACACCGCAGTGATCATGGGTGTAGCATATTTTTGAATGAGGAACACCATTTCCCTTTGCCTGATCACCACCACCCCCACAATGAGATCTCGGGAGCTGAAGAAGATTTTGTAACTGCCAGAAAACAAACAGTATGTAATGATTGCACCCACTATTGGATAAGTACCCTAGTGGGTCAACAATCAAAAAAAAAAGTCTTAGAAATAAAAAGGTTACAAATAATAAAACACCCCACTGTTGCCATTTTATAAATAGAAAAAGCAATAAAAAACTACACTTCAGTGTGCATAAAAAATGAGCCATCTCTCAGGTCCAAAGAGGGGAAAAACAAAAAAAATTATTGGTCACAGAAAAGGCACTGCAGTGCAAATTTTAAATAATACAGAATGTTTTATTTTTTTTAATTACTAGAACAGTAATGAAAACATTTGATATTCCCAAAAAATCATAAAAACCCGCAGAATACAGATAACATCATTAATACTGAACAGTGAACTCCACAAAATACAAACACCCTTCCCAAAAAAGGGCCGCATTTTAAGTTTTTTCTTTCCACATTCTACCATGCATAGAATTTTTGGTGGCTTTCCCGTGTGAATGGATGTGGCTTCATGAAAAAAGACATGTCTTAGGCTAGGCTCACAGCACGTTACTGACTACATTAAAGGTATCAGTCAGAGTACCATGAAAAAAGGTACCCCAGCAGATACTGCGACATACCAACAGTGCCTCCACAAAAATTAATAGAGCATCTAGCCTTATATGGCTCTATTTCCTGGTATACACTTTTCCTGTGGGACTCCATAGTGTAGCCTACCACACTATGGAGTCCCTCAGGAAAAGCACATATCACCAGGAAATAGAGAAAACATAGTCCATATAGAGCTATGTTTGCTCTATCAACTCCTTACGGACACATGCCATATAAGTACGTCATGGCGTCACTAAGGACCTATGTACTGGGCTTATTCAGTAAATAAGGAGCCTGGTGTCAGCTGCTAATTGCAGCTGACACCCGCTGATCCCTGCTGTTTAACTATTTAGATTCTGTGGTAATCAAGGCCATTATGTCTAAATGAATGGGAGATTCCTCCCTCTCTCTAATTGGTACCCGCACAGCAAGATCACAGGGTGTCAATGGCTAACATGGAAGACAGAAATCTAATGAAGGATTCAATAGCCACCAAGTTTTTGTTTCTAGTACAAAAAACAAAATATGGTCAGCACATCCATTTTGAGTCTATAGGTGCACACTGGTGTGGCAGCTAGAAGCAATGCAAACACAACACAATAACAGCAGCACCCTAACAAGCACTAAAAACAGGGGAATTTTTTTGGAAAAGCATCTCTGCTACTTTGGAATATATGAAAATTTTGAGATTCTTAGCGTACATTTTTTATCAAAACTGTAAAAGCCCATCTACCATTGGCAAGGTGACCTCAATTCAGATGGGAACCTACACTATATGTTGCCTCTATTGGTGTCTGTTCAGACCTCCACATTTCAGGGAGAGAAGATTCCAGCTATAACCTGATCTGATTAAAAAACCTGTGCAGACCCATTTGCATGTATGCCAAAATGGTACTAATGAAAACTACACTTTAGCCTGTTAAAAATGCACCCTCCCTCGGGCCCATAGGTGAAAGAATAAAACATTTCTGTTGCAGAAAATGGTGCTGCAGCACAAATTTAAGAAATAGAGAATGATTTTTTTACAGTACAAAAACACAAAGAAAACTCTACATATTTGATATTGCCAGAATTGAATCAACCTGCATAATACAGATAACACATCATTTATACCAAAGAGTAAATTCCATAAAAGCAAAACCCCTGAAAAAATGGTGCAAGTACTTTTTTCACCCTACTTAGAACTTTTAGTTTCCCAGTATATTCTATAGTACAGTAAATGGCACATCTTACATCTTGTCCTGCAAAAAACAAGCCCTCATATGTCTATGTAGATGAAAAAATACATTGCGATATCCTCTGAGGTTATTTTTTTCATGGTACCGCAAAGGATACCTCGAACAATAGCCACTAACACGGTGTGAACCCAGCCTTAGCGTTCAACACCATAAACCAAAAAGTGTGCCAACATTTTTATGCAATATGTGACGCAAACTAAGCTATTAGTGAAAACTTTGGTCTAAACATAAAGCAAAAATTTATCATACATTAAGACAGGATAAACTTACATTTTAAACTTTCCTTTTAAAAAAA
>JAODAL010010237.1:0-106281 GCA_025379985.1 Phyllomedusa bahiana | reverse complement strand
ACCCCCTTCCTGTTACATACCGGATAAAGTGTGTCTACAGAAAGGGAAAGACACCTATAAAAGAGCTGAACCAAAATTAACCCTTTTAACCCTACCCGTAACAAAGCTGCCTAAGGACAGGCTATAAGAGCTGGACGACAGCCCCTGTGCAGAACAGACAAGAGACTTTGGGTTTTTCCCTGAATAGGCCTCCAGTGTATTTATGTAATATATATTGCATACTCTGAAAATTTCCCCTTTGAGTGACAGCCCAATTCAGTAGTTTGCTGCATTGTCTCCCTGCTGCCCTCTTCTTTTTCATATGCAGCATATAGGGGGCAAGGGGTAATCATTCATGTTAAAAGGGTAAATCAAAAACCCCTTGCTTAACTGTGGCTCCCCGCCTTTTAGGAAAAAATTTTTTGCTTTAAAAGGGGAAAGAAATAAAAATTCCGCGGCAAAAAAAACAAGGCATAACACAGGCCCCCCTTCTGTTCGCCCCAAGGCGCTAATAACCAGAAACTATGGTTTATAAAATTTCCCTTTGGGAAGAAGGGGGAAATCTCCCCACCTTCCTGGAAAATTTTGACAATTAACCACCCATCATACACCCCTCAGACACACCCCGGGGGACCACGGGGTGGTTGGGACCTTTCGACTGGACAAATGATTCCACACCTCAACTGGTAACCACCATAAGGCGGGCCCAAAAAATGGTTTACGAATTTTACGCTTAGTACTCGTATCAAAGGTTTTTTTGTTTTTTTATCGATTGATTCAAATTGTTGATGCTAAGGGCATTTCGCACTATGGTGGAAAAAAGTAGGGCACCTCACAAAAACTCCAAAGGCATTGTTGTTTTAAGGTTTTTCCTTTTGGAGTGCAGTTGCTATCCTGTAGAAACAAAAGTAATACTTCCTACGTCGAGCCATATGTAAAAGTTCTCAGGTTCTATTCTTGCTGTTGTTAGTTCTCCACCAGCTACCAATTGTTTGCTCCCCAAATACATTCCCACCATGAGAGTTATATCATGGAACGTGAAGGGCCTCCGCTCCCAGAAAAAAAGGAGAATGGTTGTACTCACTAAAAAAGACTTGGGGGGGACATCGCTTCTTGCAGGAGACCATCTGCGGGGGAGGATTTCCACCGAATGAGTACTATGGGCCCGGCAAGGTAATGGATTCCCCGGGTTGGGGGTAAAGCGGGTCATTACTTTAATTCTAAGAATTTTAAGGGGCAGGTGATCACCTGAACAGGAGCAACAGGGGGGATGGGGGTTAAAGCAATTATAGATGATGAAAACTTTCCCTGTACAACATATATGGCCCCCCAAACCGGAGTTTTCTTCTTTCTTTCAAAGTTTAGTCAAAAATCATTCAGGACCCCTTCCTCCTTAAATTTTTTAGGAGGAGACTTTTTAATTTATAATTTTCCCCCCTTTAAAATAGGAAACAAAATTCTGGTCAAAAATCTGAAACCCCTCAGGGAAGACATATCAGCGAGCTTTTAGAAACTTAAATCTTTTAAGATCCTGGAGAAACTTAACCCAACGAAAGGGAAAATTTTCCCTTTTTTCCCCCTTCCCAAAATACTGGTTTTGAATCGACTAATCTTTTTGTCGGACCTCCCCCTTCGCAGGGTGAAAGAGGCGAAATTGGGAGATATGGTTATATCAGACCATGCCCCAGCCATACGTACCCTTTTTGATCGGTTCCCTCATGGCTCTTATTACATATGGAGGTTTCCATCTTTTCTAACTCAGGATGAGAACTTTCAGAAAACAATACAGGGTTGGTGGTTTGAGTTCCAATCAGATAACTCAACCCATGAGGACTCCCCACAGCTTTTTGGGGACAAGGCGGTGTTATGGGGTAAATTGATAGCCCATATGTCCAAACTCAAAAAACAGACGCAAGACCGCATACACATACTAAGTGGTAAGCTAAGAGAAACATACAATAAATTTGTCTCAGACCCATCCACTTCTAATAAAAATGAATGGAAGGGGGCCAAATAAGAATTCTTGGATTGAGCGTAGAGAACGCTTGAAACGCACTCAACTTGAAGCCAAAGTTTTCCGTTATGGAAATAAACCAGGCAGATTGTTGGCGAGGTTTGTGAAAGGTCCGCGTCTTAGGGCTCCTCTTCCCTCCCTTCAAGACTCAAATGGTACACTACATAACACAGGAGAGGGCAAAACGGAAATTTTAAGGGCCTATTATTCTCAATTATATTCTGATGAACACTTGGATGATAAAGCCTCTGCAGATTGGTTGGGAAACATACATATGCCAATTCTCTCTGCAGATGAACTTTCCATGTTGAGCCAACCCATTACAGCCATTGAATTAGAAGCAGCCATAGCAAAATTAAAAAATAATAAATCACCTGGTCGTGATGGTTATACAGGAGAATTTTTTAAAGTGCTAACATCTCAAATCACCCCCACACTTCTCAACCTGTTTAATTCTTATCTACGGGGGGATCCTATTCCTACCTCAATGAACACAGCTCACATCACGGTGATACCTAAAACTGAGAGGGATCCCACGTCACCAGCCTCTTATTGTCCCATTTCATTACTAAATGTGGACCTTAAACTCCTGGGGAAGATAATGGCTGATAGGCTAGCCTTTATTCTCCCTAGGCTGTTTGGAACACATCAAGTCGGTTTCGTGCAGGGACGTTCAGCATTCGCCAATATACGAAAAGTCCTTTTGGTATTAGATGAAATTAAGAAACACCCAGATAACCACAAAACGCCAGCGTTATTAGCTATAGACACAGAAAAGGCTTTTGACAGCGTGGACTGGGGCTGGCTCAATCTGGTATTTGACAAAATAGGCCTATTAGGTCCTTTCCGGACTTTCCTAGACTCCCAGTATATTAGCCCAGAAGCAAGAATTAGCATCCCGGGATTTTTATCTAGAACTTTTCCCTTGAAGCGGGGGACCAGGCAGGCTTGTCCCTTGTCTCCCCTCCTTTTTGACTTAACAGTAGAACCACTGGCTCGCTATCTCTAATCATCGGAGATTTTCGAAAGCATCAAAGTTCGACACCACGAACTTAAACTAGCAATGTTTGCAGATGACATCATATTCTTCATGGAAAATTCAGAAAGGGACCTTCCCTCCTTGCTTAATCAACTTTTTAGAATGCATTAAGATTAACATCACTAAATCAGAAATTCTTGGTATTTCCCCAAAACCCCTGTCATTGTCTCTAAATCAGTTGAACCCTCCGGTTAAAATAGTACATTCTTAAATGCCTTGGTGTCCTAATTGGAAAGACTCCCGTGTCTCTATACCATCTTAATTATCCCCGCCTCACCACCCCCCCCCCCACGATACAAAAAATTACTAAAGAGCTTGACAAATGGTCGAAACTTCCTCTTTCCCTTCTGGCTCGATGTCATCTGGTACGGATGATGAGTTTCCCCAAGCTCCTCTACCCACTTCAAACAATACCCATGCTTTTAAACAAAGATGTCCGTACTATACAGGCAGGTTTTACAAAGTTTATCTGGGCTAATAAAAAACCTAGAATTGCTCTAACCAAATTGATGTTCCCCAAATCAAGAGAAGGGATTAATTTCCCCGATGTTAGAAAGTATAATCTAGCATGTTTGATGAGGCATTGCGTCGACTGGATAAAACACACCTCCCTACACTCAAACTTTGATTTGGAATCTATATATGCTTTTCCTTGGGATTTAGCAGGACTTCTACACACTAAAACTTCCCATATTCCCAAATACATTAAAACATCCATAGTACTTAGAGACACTATAGTCACATGGAAAGCATGCAGTAGAATGTTCAAATTGCCAGCGATTTTGAGCAAATATATGTCCATAACTGGCTTGCCGGAAATCAAACAGAATCCGGACTACCGTCATGTAACTATATGGAGGCAGAAAGGTATCCACACGGTGCAAGATATATACAATCACACCACACATAAATATCTCCCTTTCTCAAAATTACAAGAGCTCAAAGGCTTACCTAGCTCCCATTTTCTCTCTTATAGCCAAATTCTTAGCTTTCTTCGTCTCAGAGTATCAAATATAACACGGGAGTTTAGCCCGAATCTTTTTGATGACCTGGTTGGCCCTAATTCTAGTAGGCATTCTCTCTCTTCTATCTATGCCGCATTAAGAAACCCATTTATAGAGAACTGGGATGACAAACTTTTTTCAGGTTGGCATAGAGAGTTTCCAAATATGGAAATATCGAACAGCATACTAGTAGGATGGAAAGGAATCTGTAAGGCAGTAATAAATAAAAAATGGCACGAGACGCAGTTTCATCTTATACATCGTGCTATTTGCGGTTTTAATATTCCCCCTAGCAAAACTGCTCCAGACAAGAAATTGGAGTGCCCGAAATGTAATCAGCATAAGGCTGACATGGTACATGGCATGTGGCATTGTCATATGACTCAGAGTTTTTGGAAATCATTCTCGGGCATAATAAAAGAAAAAATGGGCATAGATCTTCTTTCACCAAATCTTTTGCTGTTCCATGACCTCACTGGAGTAACTTAACACCAAAGCTTACTTCATATTCTCTTACTTGCGGCAAAGAAAAGTTTGTTAAATAATTGGCTTCAGATGAACGTACCAAGCCTTCATACAGTCTGGACCCAAGTACGCTATTATTTAAATATGGAAAAATTAAATGTGGAACTGGCCAAGGAGACTAGAACAGACAAGTTTTTTGCCAAATGGCATCCCTTTATTGAAAACTTTTTATCATACGCAGACGTGAGAGAATTAATTACCCCATTTAGACATACTATGTGGTATCATGAGCAGGAGCGTATGGGGACGTTGGGAATATACGAATTAGTAGGGAACAGATGACAAGCATTAATAGCATTACAATTCTCTTAGGGAGTGGACGTTTTGTGGCCCAAAAGAGACCATAGCAGACCCCTAGATATGACTCAAATATTTTTGTATACCATCTGGTGGATTTAGATTTAGTATGGTTTACTTTATGTTCCTTATGGCTTAATTTTAGATTAGGTTGTTAAACATATCTTTATGTTAACTTTGCATTTCAAAACAGACTGTTCCTGCAACAAAAAAGGTGAAGCATGTTCATATATTCACGTTTACAGTTGTCTTTTCGAGAAGAAAAGAAGTCGCTTGTTATGTCATTGCACTACATTCTCTGAGGTTGAGTGATATTACTAGGCATTCTTACTGCACCTGTTCATCAGCTAATCCAGTATGTTTATTGTTTTACGTGGACATTTTGTGACCTCGAATGTATTGTTATAATTTGCATGTTTATTTTGTTGAACTACTTCAATAAAAAATTATAATAAAAAAAAAAAATTTGTTTTAGATTCTTTTAATTTTAAATACATTTTATAGGAGATATTTTAATATTTTTGGAATATTATTTAGTTTTATATTAATTTTATATGATAACATTTTTTATTAAACTTAAATAATTAAATTTTTATAGTTTGATAATTATCATAAATTCCTTTTTATTATTGTACTGGTGTGGGTTGTGAAATATTGGACATTTTTTTCCCTAACACCAAATCTAGCTTCACTTCGACTCCTCAGGCTCAAACAGACCACATTAAAATAGGTCTGCCTGTCCGAGCCATAATGCGCCTAGTTTTGCAGACCCACATTAATATATGTGCTTAATAATACGAGTGTGGTGCGACAGGCCCCCAGATCGCCCTCAGAACAACCCCTCATGTTAGGCATATTAAAAAGTGTTGTCTTATGAACAATACGTCTTACACATTCGTTAGGTGCATTAGACATCATAGCCATGTCACCCCAAGTTTCTCACAGAAGTAAGAGAATATATGCAGCAGCTTTATGAGGGGATAACTAATCTGTGGATTGAGGAGGAACTGCTCTGTAATAACCTGTTAGTACAGTAAGATTCATGGTGGAAGGTCAGGATGCGGCTACAACACAAAGAGAAATATCACTCAAGAACAGGTGGAGAGTAGCCCCAACTTAAACGTGGTAACCTCGATGAGCACCACTAGCCTGAGAAACAGGGACATTTAAATGTGTCTGGGTAAAAAGTGAACATGGACTCATCACCTTGAACAACATTGAGAAGGAGAGGTTTGTCTATCGGATTGCGATAAATGGAGATGTGTCCAGGAGGTTACAAAGTCTGTCTCAGAAGGAGGAAGGGGAGTTTAATCTGCTGTAGAATAACAGAGGTACTTCAGCAAACTATGTCACTTGTCCACTAGGTTACCCAGAGCAAGGAAGTGTACGGGTACCTCTACAGAGAAAGATTCAGCTGCATTCCTTATTAATTTCTCAGAATTAAATTGTGAAAATCACATTTTAAAAAGTTAATATTCACAAAGAATTCCAGAAAAAGGCACCCCAAAATTTGTAACACAATACCCTATTTGTGCTCATAAACTGCACACACAGCAGGGCTTGAAAGATAAAAAATGCTTTTTGACATGTAATGCATAGATTTTGCTAAAATGGTTTTAGAAAAGTTTGTCACATTTGCAAAGCTCTGAGGTACCAAATTTTGAAACTAAAACAAAAAAACAAAAACCAAACCACTAAAGGAATTAATCTAGGGATTGAGTATTTATTTTGACCCTAACATTTGTTTAGTGTTGGGCAATGAAAATGAAATATTATCTTTTCCAGCAAAATATAATTTATCTCATTTTCACAACCATTTGCTAGACTTTTTCCCCAAGTATAGAGGTACACTATATCTGGTTGTAAAAATCTGATTGACTTTGCTACAGAATTCAAAAGGGAAAAGGGAACTTTAAACGGGCTTTTTAAGACAATTATTTTAAAAACTGTTTAAATTTTTTCAGCACCATTTTATTTTTTGCATATTCACGGAGTACTAACCACCCCAAATTTAAGCCCTTTTGGAAAAATTTTTTTTCATCCCTTTCTTTGGTAATTGTTAGTGGTAGGACGAACTGCATTTAAAGAAAAAAAACAACAACTTTGGAACACATTTATTTACAAAACGTTTATTTTTTTTATTTGAGGGGAAATAAAAATAGCAATTTCACAAGTTTTGGGGTGTGTGTAAATGACATGTTCATTTTTTAGGCATTACATTTATATAGTTTTTTTCAATTTTTTTACTATTTTTGGGCACGGGGTAAAATAAATTTTTAAAAAAAAAAAATTTCAGCAGGGAAGGGCACTTTTTCCCCTTCAAACTCCCGAAAACCAATTGAAAAACCATGTCAAAAGAATAAGTGGCCTACTGGAGTTCTGAGAACTTAAGGCCTGTACTGCAGCAACTTGTGAGTTCAGCGTATCCTTAACTGGCAAGAGGAGTGAAGGGTAAAACCACCTGAGTAAAGTTCTCAAAAAACTTAGTTAATCTCTCTTTTGCAATTAGGTATACAAGAAGCTTTTATGTAAAAAAAACCAACAAAAAATGGATTTGAAAAAAAGGGTCTTCATGTCATTGGGCAAAGGTCACCCCCATAAACAAGACAATAAAAGTATAAAATAAAATATCCCCATTCATAAACCCCTTTTTTGTAAAGCATCAGGAGTCTACAGAGTCCAAACAACATCACAAGATATCCACATTAACCATGACCATAAGGTCCTTAATCATAGCAGCTATGATTAAGGACCTTATAGTCAAAAACGCATAAGGATAAACATTTTCTCTCTTTCCTTTTTGGCATTTGGTTTTAAAAATTCCTTTTTAATAAAAAATTTTTTAAATAAAAAAGGATTTTACTAAAAGTTTGTAGTTTTGGCTTTTTTTCAATTTTTTTTTTAAAAGGGATTTTCCTTGCCGGGGGGGACGCAGTTGCAGGGGCACAAAGGGGGAGGTACTTTTTCCAAATTTTTTCAAATTTTGCCCTATGATTGCTAAACCTAGCCCCTTGATGCAGTAAAATTTAGCCCGGGAAAGGGAGTCATTATTGCCATATGCTGCATACAAAAGTGCTTGCCTGTTTCAGGCCATATACGGCCCTTAGTCTTAACATACTAACACCTAGTACCATGTAAGTAAGTATTTAACCTTTGTAACTAAACATTTTGCAAAACTCTACGCAATATCACACTTTTTTTGTTGTAATTTGGTTTTAATTTATATTACTCATATTTTTTTAATTTGTATCAAAATTTAAAATTGTTTAAATTTTCCTATTTTAAAAAAAAATTGCTTTATATCCAATTGACGGGCCCTTTCCCTTTAAACCCCCTTTACCGCCGGAGCCATTTTTTGGCCCCTCTCTGACAGACCCCCTTTTTTTTGAAATTTGTCATGTGTCACTTTATGTGAAAAACTTTTTGACATTTTTAACCCCTATCCATGTATTCAGAGATTTTTTCTGGGACACTTGTGCAAAAAATAAAAAGAAAAATTTTTGGCCCCAAAAAATGTTTGGGTTTTATTTGTAAAAAATATAAAATTATGGTGAAAAATGTAAAATTTTTTTACCAATTTCAAACTTCAAAAATTTCTGCATGTAAGACGAATTTATTCCACTAAAAAATTATTTTAAAAACTACCCATCTACCATATGTCTGCTGTAGTTTGGCATCTTTTTTTTAAAAGCCCTTTTTTTTTTTTTACGACATTAGGGGCTAAAAAATTTTTAGTAGAAATTTTTAAAATTTTTCAAAAAAAATTTTTGAATATACAAATTTTTTTGGGCCCAGTCCAGTTCTAACTGATTTTGTTTGAAGAATGTTAATCCCCCCCCATAAATGACCTAAATTTTTTAAAAAACTACACCCCTTAAAGTTTTAAAAAAACAGCTTTTAGAAATTTTATAAACCCATTAGGTTTTTTCACAGAAATTAAAGCAAAGTGGAAGTGAAATTTAAAAATTTCATTTTTTTTGCAGTTTCCCCCAATTTTTTATGCATTTTTTGACAAAAAAAATAGGGTAAATGTATCGGGGAAAAATCCCAAATTAATATTGTTTCCCCAAATTTCCCTGCCTTTTTCCCAGAAAAAAATCCCATATGTGGCCCTATTGCATTATTTGGCTCAACCACAAGCCCCAAATGGGAAGCACCTACGGGACTCGGGGGCCTAAATTTTCTTTAAAATTTTTATTTAGGGGCCATTTCAGGTTTGGGGGACACCCAAAGGGTTCCCAAAAAACGAATAAATCCCCCCCTAAAAAGACCCCATATTGGAAACTAAAACCCTTTAAAAAAAGGAAAATATCCAGGGGTGCAGTGGAATAATCGCCCCCCACAGGCGTTTCACTTTTTTTTTAGGTTGGGCCTAAAAAATAAAAAAATATATATTTTTTTCCAATAATTTTCAATTTTAGCTGAGAATTTTTAATTTTTTAAACAAGGAATTTTGGAAAAAAAAAAAACCCCCAAAATTGTTTACGAAAATTTTTTCCAAATTTTGGGCCAATTTACCCTACATGGGGTTTAAAACCCTGCTTTTTGGGGCCCCATGGCGGGGGAAACCAAAGGGGGGGGAGTTTTTATTTGGCTTTTGGCGCACAGATATTGGGGGGCCCAAATTTTCCCATTTTCCAAAGCCCCCAAAGACTAAAACAGGTAAAACCCTTTCCAAAAAGGGTTTCTCCTTTTTGGATTCAACGCCCCTCAGGGATCCCCACCTAAGGGTTTTTTCTTTTTGGGCGCACAGGTTTCCGTATTTTTTTTTTTAGCTTTTGGGCCATGAAATGGGGGGGGGGAAACGCAGTTCCCCCAAATTTTTTTTTGGGTTTCTTTTTTTACAGTTTTTCCGCCATTCGGAAAAAATGAGGGGAAATAACTTTACTTTTTGGGGGTGGGTTTACAATTACAATGAAAAAATTTTTATATATTTTTTTTTATTTTTTAATTACTTTTAAAACAATAGAAGCGAGTTTTTAAAAAAAATTTTGGTTTTTTTTGTTTTTCGTATTCTGACAGCCATAGCTTTCTTAATTTTTTTGCATATTGGGCTCTTGTGGCTTGGGTTTTTTAAAAGATGATTGATGTTTTTTTTGATACCCCTTTCGGGGGGGATATGATGCTTTTATCACTTTTTTTTAAGGTTTTTGTTTAGGCATTTTGTACAAAAAACAGGGAATCCCGGGAGTGTTTTTTTTTTTTTATTTTTTTCAGCGGGCACTGTGTGGTATAAATGACATGCTAGTTTTACTCAGCAAAGGGTTTATACAAATTTCAGCGATACACATTTGTATATTTTTTTAATTTTTTTTCTGCTTTTAAAAACAATAAAAAAAAATTTATTTAAAAGGGAAAAAACGTTTTTTCATCACCGCAGTCTGAGACCATAACTTTTTTTTTTTTCTGTTTTTTTGGCGTAAAAGGGACTTTTTTTTTTCGGAAAGAGTTGACTTTTTATTGGGAATATTTTTGGGGGGACCAAACTTTTTTGAAACGGGGTTTTAAAACTGTTTTTTTTGGGGGGTTGGGGGAAAAAATACTGCAATCCAGCAATTTTTTTTTTTTTTTAAATTTTTTTAATTTTCGTTTACCGTGCAGTATCCTGACAAGTTAGTTTTAAATCTGTGGGTTTAGACGATTACGGTGATACCCAATTTTGTAGTTTTTTATTTGAAAGCACCCAATTTTTTTTTAAAAAAAATGTTTTTAAAATTTTTTAAAACAATATTTATCATCGCTTTTCTTTTAAAGCCGAAACTTTTTTAAATTTTCCCTTTACGGGGCTGTGTTTAAAAACTTTTTTTTTTTTCGGGATGAAAAGACTTTTTTAATTTTGGGATCACTTTGATGTTTATATGATTTTTTATTACTTTTTTTCCTTTCCTTTTATGGCTGGGGGGATAACAAAAATCGCTATTCCCGTGACTGTTTTTTTTTGGGGGGTTTTTTACGGCCTTTTACCGTAAAAGGGTTTTTAAATTTAAAATGACAAGATTTATAGGGTTTGGGTTTGCTACGCACGCGGGGATACCAAATAGGGAAATTTTATTTATTTTTTATTTTTTTTTTTTGGGCCCATTGGGGTTTTTAAAGGGAAAAAAAGGGGGGGGGTACGTGGTTTTTTTTTTTTATTTTTTTTTGTTTGTGTTTTACTTTTTTAAAACTTTTTTTTTAAATTTTTTCATACTTTTTTTTCACTTTTTCCCCCGGGGGAATTGGGATAAAAGAAAGTCAAACATTTATGCAATAGGGAAAACCCGCAACAGCTTAAGGGTGTATTCCCGGGGGCCCCCAAACCCCCCAAATGTCTCACGCGCCCACAATGGCCCTTGTGGGCATCTTTACGTCACCAACCAACCCCCCCGGAAAGCCTTGGGCCCCCAAACAAAAACCCGTCCCGGGCCCCCCCCGTCCCCTTTTAAGGAGGGGAAAAACCCCGGTTAAAAACCCGTCCTTTTAACGCCGGGTACCCCCCGGCCCCCCGCCCTTGGAAAAACACCTTGCCCCCAGGGGGGACTTTTCCCCCCCTCCTGCCCCCCCACAAGGGGGCCGGGGGGTAATTCCGGGGGACAACCAAAAAAACCCCCAAACGAGTTCCCACATCGGGGGGGGAACCCCCGCGGCCCCCACTTTAATCCGGGGCCCTGGGGGGTGCGGGATGATGCCACGGTTAAAAAATACCGCTGGTTTTCCCTTCCCCGATCTTGCCGCTCCGCTTTGTGAGCGCGCAAGATTTACTTTTACGAAATCATACGGCAAATTTTCGGGAAAACCCCAAACCCCACATTTTTCCGAAAAGAGGGAAAGACAAAATTTTTGGGAAGGGGTTAAAACCGTAACCAGAACCCTTTTCATAAAACTTGGGAAAAAAACTAGCCCTATTTATTTCTTCAATTGGGGGTAATTTTTGATAACATGTTCAGGGTGTCAGGATTTTGCATATAAAATGGTGTTACCTGAATTCTCTCTATGGATAGTTTTGGTCATGACTTTTTGGTACCCCCAAAAGTAAGATTTATAGAATGGGGGTAGTAAGATTAATAGAATGGGGGAAATTTAAAAGTATGGGGGGAAAATAAAAAAAAAATAATTTTTAAAATTTATTTGAATGGGGAATTTTTAAAATTTAAAAAGAATGGGAAATTTTATATTGAAATAAAAAGGGAAATTTTTTTAATTCTAGAAAACGCCCAAACCCCCAAAATGGCAGCTGCATCCAGACTCCCCCAAAAAAAGGGGGAGACTATCTTTGGGCGGCCAAACCATCAGACAGAGGTGATGTAAGGATTAGAAGAATCAAAGAGGAATGTGGTACCTCCCACCATACCATATACATTTTGGAAATAGAAGGGAAAAATGTGGCTTGCATCGAAGCTCTAGTCAGTTGGAGAAGAAATGAACCATCAGTAAAAAAAAACAAAAAAACTGTTAATTAGCATTTTTTATCAAAAAGTTCTATAAATAAAGAGGAAAAGAAGTGAAAGTGGACAAAAAAAAAATTTAAAGCAATAATGCAAGGGGCAAGCTTTTAATAGTAATAAAAACAAAAACCCGCTTTCACCCAAACAAATTAAACCTGCCCTTAAATTTATGAAAGATACAAAACCTTCCCGGTTTCCTGTAAAAATCCCGGGAAAAAATGATATCATTGGGTTTTAAAAAAAACTGAATACCCCCTGACCCAAAAAGAAGTACTTCCTATCACAGACATTGATATATACAGTTGAAACCAGAAGTTTATAAAATATACAAAATATATAAAATATATAAAAACACACATATGTATGTTTTTATCACTATTCACTATCTGACTTGAAATTGGAATAAACCTTACCTGTTTTAGGTCAATTAGGATTACCAAATTTTTATATGTGCAAATGCAAGGAAAAATGAGGAGAGAGAATTTTTTAAGGCTTTTTTCATTATTTTTTTTAAAAGTAAAAAAGTTTATATACCTGGGATTGATGATGTAAAAAACAGGTTACAAAGGGGTTAAGGATAACCAAGTCAATGTTTTGGAGGGCCCATCACAAAGCCCTGATCTCAATCCTATTGAAAATGTTGGCAAAGCTGAAAAGGCAGATGCGAGCAAGGCGGACCCAAAACATGGCTCCGTTACACCCCTTCTGTCAGGAGGAATGGACCCCAAAAAACTACCAGTTTGTGAGAAAGGGGGGGAGAGAATCAAAATGTTTGACCCCAAGTCCTAAATTTAGGGAAAACTACCAAATACTAATGAAAAATATGAAAACGTTTGACTGCAGAAAAATCTCATTTTTCTGGGGGTTTTTGGGAAATATAAATAATTTTGTTAATCTAATTGACTTAAAACAGGGAAGGTTTATTCTGATTTATGTGACAAAAACATGTTTTTGTGTTTTTTATATGTGTAGTAAACTTTGGGTTTAACGTAGGTTAATTTAAAGTTAGGGGGTTCGCTGTTGTGGTTTTTTAATAACCCTTTTTTTTTTTGTTTGTTTTTTTTCTAAAATTTTTTTATTTTTTACCTTTGACCCCTATGAAAAACAGAATAAGACCTTTGGGGGCATTTTTATATAACTCTTTTTTTTCTTTTGATTTCCCCCATAATTGATATATTAGCCCAAGCTACAGGGGAAACATGGCGAAAAGACATTCCCTGAAGTCGTTATAGTGATTTGGATTGTAAAACCAAGCAGCTTTTTTTTTTGGTATCAGCCCGGCAGTCACGTGGGTGCTGTGTATACAATGATCGCAAAGGCAGAATGGTAAAAATCTAACCCTGCTTTCTCAGTGGAGAGCTAGCTAGCGCTGACAGCGACCTCCCGTTTTGTTTCTGCAAAAATCTGCATGGACATTTCCCGGTTGAGACCACTTGATTTTTTTAGTTAATAGGTATTGGTATCTAGTTAATTAGCAGAAGCAAGAAGCTTGTTCAGGTGGTAAACAGGAGTTTGGTTTTTTTAGCGATTGGAATGGCCGAGAAATAGCTTTGACCATCACCCCGAGCAGGGCTGTTTGGGAGGTACCATATAACTCGAGTATAAGGGGAGTTTTTCAGCACAAAAAATTTGCTGAAAAAAACCCCCTAGGCTTTTTAATCGAGTCACTGTCGGCGCTCGGGCGTTTCGTGGCACATGCGCCCGACAGGGACGCTTCAGCTATTTGCGGCTCCTCATGGAGCGCATATGCTGGAAGGGCCCAGTAAAGCTGGCAGATCCGGGCGCTGCGATGGCCCGTGCGCTGTCAGGGGATCTCCTCCCCCTGTGTGCGATCCCTTTGGAGCGACACAGGGGGGGGGAGATTTTCCATGCTCCCTGCCCCGCGTGGAAGGGGGGCCGTCCGGGGTTTCCCGGGACAGGGGGCCTGTGTATTCGCTGCGTGGCGGCTGATGACTCCCCCCGCTGTGCCGGGAAGACAGGGGGAGGCCGGACAGCGAGGAGGGGGAGGTTGAGGGGTACCCGGGGCAAGGGGATCAGGTAAGTGGTTTTTTTTGTTTTAAAACCTGTCATGCCGCCCAACCCGCCTAGGGACCTATCCCCGCCTATACCCTGCCTACAGCACGCTTGCCTATACCTGCCTAGAGGATCCTATACATGACTATTACCCTGCCTACAGCGTTACCTATTACCTGCTAGAAATAAGAAGAGACAGGACCTATACGTTGCCTATACCCTGCCTACAGCCTACCGCGATACACATGCCTAGAGGACCTATACTTGCCCCTATACCCTGCCCTACTGCCCCACCAATGTAATCTGAGCTAGAGGGACCTATAGGCCTGCCTGTATAACCTGCCGTACAGCCTACTATAGGAGCTATACTGCCTACGGCCTACCTATGTATACCGTGCTATTACCCTGACTGTGTGCAGCTTGTCCCTAGAGGACCTAGATTACCTGCCGTATACCCTGACTACAGCCTGCACAGTCATGAGCACACTAATGTTTTGAGAATGACACAAAAATATTATATTTTCACATTGATTGCTGTTGCCCTCTGGTTTTTATGTGTGTTTGTCAGATGTTTTTATCACATACAGAAATACAACGCAATTCATTATTATGATTAACAAAAGCCTTTGATTGTCAGTTAGATGAGTTATTGCGCAAGTCAATATTTGCAGTGTTGACCCTTCTGTACTTCAGGACATCTGCAATTCTCCCGGGGCATGCTCTCGAATCAACTTTGGACCAAATCCTGTGACGATAGCAGTCCTTTCTTGCGCAATCAATGCTTGCAATTTCGAGTCACAATTGTTTGGTTTTTGTTTGTCCACCCGTCTCTTATGATTGACCACAAGTTCTCAATGGGAATAAGATCTGGGAGTTTGTCCAGGCCCATGGACCCAAAATCTCTAAGTTTTGTCCTGAGCCATTTAGTTATTACCTTTGCTTTTATGGCAAGTGCTGCCATCATGCTGGGAAAAGCATGTGTTGATCACCAAGTGTCTGACTCTTGGACGGTTGGGAGAAGTTGCTTCTTGTGACCATTCTGGTACCATTCTTTTATTCATGGATGTATTTTTAGGGGCAAGACTGTTTGAGAGCCGATTCCCTTCGCTGTCTGAGAAGCAACCCCACACCATGAGATGGTTTCTGGATGCTTTACAGTTGGCAGTTGAGGACAAAGACTGGGGTGGTATCGCTCAGCCTTGTCTGCTCCGAACAAGCTGTTTTCCAGATATTATTACAAACATTCGGAAAGGGAGATTCATCAGAGAAGAAAGAGACTTTACCAGTCCTCAGCAGTCCACTCCCTGTACCTTTGGCAGAATATACAGTCTGTCCCTGATGTTTTTTTCTGGAGTGTAGGGGTGGCTTCTTTGCTGCCCTCCTTGACACCTGGCCTGACCTGTCATAGAGTCTCCGCCTCACAGTGCTGTGCAGTATGCCCTCACTCACCTGCTGCTGACCTAATGTTCCTGAGCAGTAGCTGTCTGCATGAATGGTAGCCGATCGAAGCTGAAACATTTTTTAAGAGACGGCCCTGGCGCTTGCTGGTCTTTCTTGGGCGCCCTGGAGCCTTTTTTGGAAACCAAGGGAAACCTCTCTCCTTTTTTTTCCTTGATGATGCGTTTAAGATTTTGACTGAGGTGAAATTTTCTTACCCCCTGCGATACCCCTTTTCCCTTTTTGGGCCCAAGTTTTCTGTCCCGGCGAAATTTGATAAATTTGCCGTTTTTCTTTAGAGAGATTTTGGTTTAAAAAAAGAAAAAACAATGATGAAAAGCCTCCCAGCCTCCCTTTTTTATAAAGTGTTCCGTGGTTTTTGTTCTTACTTAATCATGACCAGATTTAAACTCTAAAGCCCTTTGTCCTCTTTAAACCCAACACCCTGGTTGTTTTTGGGCAATCATGAAACGGTTAGCTGGTCCTTTTAAGGGGGCCCTTTGTAATGAATTTAAAAATTTTTTTGGGGGGAAAAAAAGGGGTTCATTTTTCTAGGAAAACTTTTTGGGATTTGCAAATTAATTGTTTGGTTGAAGTTGATCACTTTTTTAAAAATTCTGCAAAATTTATATCCCAAATTGCCATTATAAAAAAACTTTGGCGTAGATTTTTTGAAAAAATTTTAATTTTGTATCTTTTCTAAAAAATTTTTTTGGCTTTGATTTGTACCATAGGAACCAAAAACCTTCCTTTTTTAAATTTTCCTGTATCCCAAGGGTCCCCTTATGGGAAACCATTATACCTCCCTTTTTACCCTCCCTTTTACGCCTTCCCTATAGGACCTTATGTTAACCCTCCCTTTTACCCCCCCTTTTTACGCCAAATTAAGGGGAAACCCTTAAAACCTCCCTATCCCCTGCCTACACCCCTCAAAAAAGGCCCTTTTTTCTGCCAAATCCCCTCCTTAGGCCTACCTAGAGGAGTATCCCTGCCTATCCCCTGCCTTACCCTTTCCCCTTAGAGGCCCTTTTACGGCTATAGCCTCCCTAGGTGGCCTTAACCTGCCTATAACGATCTTTACCTGCCTTTTGCCTCCCTTGGGTGCCCTTTTCCATTTTTACCCAGCCTTGCCCAAGGGGGCCTTTTCCGGGCCTGGGGGTGCCCTATACCCTGCCTATAATTGCCTAGGGGGACCTATCCCTTGTATAAACCTAACCGCGTAAAAACCGGGCCTATGGGGGAAATTTATTGCTTTATTCCCTTATGGGGGAAAATTAAATGCTTTAAAACCCCCCCTTATTTTCTCCCTATGAAATTTTTTTTGGTTCTATTTTTTTTTTAAAAATACACCATAGCCGCTGAAAATTTTTTTCCCCATAGGTTTTTAAAATTTGATTTCCAATAGTTTTTCCCGGTTTTTTGTGGAAAAAGAGGTGCCCCCGGCTTATACTGGGGTTCAGTTTTAACGGAGTATATACGTTTAAAAAAAACATTTTTCCTAACCTGTGTTGCGTGTATAGGCCCCCTTTATTGACAAGGGGATAGTAACACTCCGGGTCCATTTATTCATACCTTTCCAACAACAAATAGTCCTAGGGAAAATAAAAACTCCAGAATGAACTCTGTTCAGATATATAAAAATGATTTCTAGCTCAAGACATGTTTGCAATGTGTATGCCACAGCTGAGTCTACTCTATTTTTTGCAAGTATTTATTAAACCAAATATGTAAGGAGAGCTAACACATCCCTTTTATTTTGTTAATCTAGGTGTGTTTAAACTGTATCTGTTTATCTACATTGAATATGATAATTCATAAATTAACATTCAATAGACATAATGCATAAATGTATCTAGTTTACATCAACAACAAACAAATTTGTGCACAATTCTGGAGTCTCAGGTCTATTTTTACTAAATCAAGCATTTTAAAGGGGTTCTCACCACAATGACTAGCTTTTAATATGTAGGAAAATGTAAATGAAGCATATTACCAAATACTTTGCTGTTTTGAGTTTGCTTAGTATAGGAGTGTACAAATGTTTATCTTGGTTACTGACCACCTCTTCCTGCTATTTCTCTTATCCGATTGCTCCGACCTGTTGTCTAACCATGATGAGTCATTCCCACTAAGTCTTATCTCTAGCACAGAAGCTTGTTCACTTTAATCTTTAGAGCTCTTAAAAATACAGACATAAGGCCATACTTAGGCTATGTTCACACGGCTTATATCGGGGCGTATTTGCGGACATAATTACGTCTGCAAATACGTCCTGAAATACGTTTCAAATACGTGTCACAAAGTGTGGCACGTATTTTGCGGCGTAAATACATTCCCCATTCTTTACTATGGAGATTTACGTCGCGAAATACACCTCAATAAGTGACAGGGGACTAAATTTTACGATCGTATTTACATACCGAAAATATGTCGTGGAAATACGCCTCGTGTGAACGACGAGGCGTATTTTACATTGGAATCAATGCTAATCTAATTGTTCATTATTTGAAACGTATTTCGGGACGTATTTGCGTCCGCAAATAAGCCCCAAAACAAACCGTGTGAACATAGCCTTACAGCTTAATGTCAGGAACAAGAACTATTCCCAGTAGGAGGCCAGTGCTACAAGGGAAAAATGTAACAGGTGTAGCTAACTGATTGCACATTGGATAGGGACTAGTTCTTACCAGTATGCAGAAAAGCCACAATACCATACAGGGAAGATTGCACAAATGCAAAATTACTGATACACAAACACACACTCACCTACTATCCATAAGGAGGCTGATTGCTAGTGTTACAATTGCACATACATATTACAGGGCAAAACTACTTACTGGAAAAAATATGAAACATCAGCTATTAGTTGATATTTTGACCAAAATGCGCAAGCTTCCTACACTAGCTTTACTAGCAATTTCCAAAGAAAATCACAGAAAATGGGACATTATTTACTTAAAAACAGACACAAGGTAATACTTACAGCTCAATTGCAGGACCAATAACTTTGTGTACTACAGATCATAAATCTCTTGTACTCTTGTCACTAAAGCAGGAATAGCTAGGAATAGCAGAGCTGATATGCCAAACACTGCTATAGAACCACCCACAGCCTGACCAGTTAGTGTGAGTCTTAAGATGGCAGTGGTTTTGTAAAAAGTCATGGTGAGACAACTCCTTTAATGTGTCTTATTATTATTTATTTTAGAGCGCCATTAATTCCAGGGCGCTGTACATTTAAGGGGAATTACATACATAACAAATGTTGAACAAATACAATGGTGACAAAAATGACTAGTAACTGAAACAGAGAGGAAAGAGGACCCTGCCCGCGAGGGCTTACAATCTACAAGGAAGAAGGGGAGAGACAGAAAGTGTGGTCTTATAATGTGTTATTAAGATCCCAAAATTTATGTTCAATTTATAACTTAAACTTCAGACACCAACATATTACTTTGACACTGCAGTTAGCAATTAGCTAACAATCATTTGCAATAGCGACCATTATGTATAATAAGCCGGACACTATAAATATAGTAAAAGTGGTAGACTGGATTGTTTTCTGAATTTGTAAAACTCAAGCAACATTTAGCAATCCGTAGGCAGAAAAAGTGAAAATGACAAATAGTGACATATTAGAATTGAGTTAAATGCAGCTTTAACTACCTCCCACTCACTGCTGTCAATCCGCGCTCATTAGTCCTAGCAAACCTCACTATGTGTCTCCTTACATCAAACCAAACATGATGGAATTTATGTAGAAAATGGGGTGTGTTCCTTTCTTCATTGTGGGCATTTTTGCAATGGAAACCACTTTATAAATCCTGCTTTTGCTGACATTGTTAAAGAAGAAAAGGTGGGGTATGTGGCGATAGGTGATGGTGAGGGGGTTACAGAGAGGAGTTACAGCCACAGCTGACAGGCACAATCTCCTGGGGGGAGTCAGAGGACCAACCTTCTGGAGATTGTGGTGCGGCTGTGCCTGTTCTTCATCCCCTGCACCCCCAGATTATCAGTCACAGCCATGAACTTCAGAGGTGCAGGGGATAGAGTTTAATAACATCAGATTCGTTAGACTACGTCGGACCAGCATTGCATCTATTTCTAAACTAAAATGGTAAATGAGTGCTGGTGTCAGGGAGTGCTTATTTAAATAAATTAGTTTTTTATTTTGTTTTTTTTAAAAAAAAATTTCCATTTAATTCCAGTGTTGGTAATGGAGGATCTGACAGACGCCTCTTCATTAAGATCACTCGGGTTTGGTGTCAGCCAGTGGTGGTTTTTGTCACTCCAAGGCTGACGCTAACCCTCTTTCACTATTATCCCAGTACCCAATGCACAGGGGCACTGGGAAGAGCTGGGTAACCTTCAGAAACAGACCCTCGAATGTGATGGTCTGCTTCTGGGGCAGCTGCAGGATGGTATTTTTAGAATGGGAAGAAACTTGTATTGATGGACCTTCCCATCCTTGTTATGGAGAATAGGTCGGACCCTACATTGCTTATTTTTTTCAAAAATCATTTATTTATTGAGAATCCTAAAAGGGACAACTGGCTGCAGGGGGATGGCCCCGTCCCCATAGTTAGGCTAATCAGTCTAACTATGGAGGCGGAGACAGACTGCAGCTGTTTACCGTAGCTGGTTATGGAAAATGGAGGGGACCCGACGTTGTTTATTTTTTTAAAAAATCATTAATTTAATGAGGATCCTATAATGGGCAACTCCTGTAATCATTACAATGGATGCCTGTTGTTAGATTGTAAATAAATGAATAAATATTTTTTTAAAAAAGACGTGGAGTCTCCCCATTTTTCATAATCAGCCAATGTAAAGCCTGACAGCTGCATCCTGATACTACCAGAATGGGAAGGTCCATGGTTACTGGTCCCTTCCCATTCTAAAAATACCAGCCCGCGGCCACCTCAGAGGTGGATCCTCATATTACAGGGTCCACTTCTGATGGTCACCCGAGTCTTCCCAGTACCACTGGAGCATTGGGTACTGGGGTAACAGTGACACTGGGTTAGTGTCAGCCAATAGCTTCTATGACAACCCAAAAGTCTAATAAAGGCTTCCAGGCTGTTTGTGACGTCACCACACTTGTGATTTTCAGTTACCATGGTGACTGACAGTAACAACATGTAGCAGGACAGGCATGTACTGTTAATGTATTGCAACAGTGATCTACAGATGGTAAGTCCCCAGTATAAATACTGTGACAGTAAAAGTGAAAAAGATGTGAAACACGAAAAAAACTAAAGTAAAAACACGCACACCGCCCTCTCTATTACAAATGGCAATTGTCCCAAAAAAGATCAGAAATCAAAAGTAAACATATTTGGTATTGCCAAGTGCGCAACGACCTAGCCTATACATAGCCATATATCTCTAACTCTTTGTGAGTACTGTGTGTTAAATGTTAGTTATAAACTATTTTCTGTGGTAAAACAAGATTGTCTTTCACGCAGAAATTTATGGACTTTGAAAATTGTGAAAAATTTGCCAACATTTTGATATTTTTCACAAATTTTCACAAGGATTATATGGACCAAAATTTATTACTAACTTAAGGCACAATGTGTCACAAACTGTGAATCAGATAAATAGGTAAAAGTTTTAAAAACTTATTCCCACATAAATTGACATATGTCAGATTTGAAAAATAGGGCTCCATCTTTCAGACCAAAACTGGCTACATCCTTAAGGAGTAAAGTACTGGCTTTATAGGATAAATGAGTGAAATGTTTTAATTTTGTTTGGTTTACTAAAAATACATGAACATAAAGTTTGAAGGTTTATTCCTGTTTTGTACAGGCCCACCTGAGTCTGTGCAGACAGCAGGGATTGCAGAGCTAGATGTGCGTGCATTGCTCTTTTTGTTGTTTTGTATGTGAGCTTACGTACATAAGTATTATCGACTGTATTCAGAACTCCCATAGAAGTTGAAATCACCA
Source organism: Phyllomedusa bahiana (assembly GCA_025379985.1). NCBI lineage: Eukaryota > Metazoa > Chordata > Amphibia > Anura > Hylidae > Phyllomedusa > Phyllomedusa bahiana. The sequence goes on along the minus strand of JAODAL010010237.1, from coordinate 84,595 downwards.
TTTTACCAACAGGCAAGTTATTTGCCTCCATTAAGACTCAGAGCAATCATCAGGAGACTCCACTTTTAGGGGGAAATGTATAAAGTTCGGCGCGTCGAAGCGCCTGTTTTCAAGTTTTTTTCCGTGAAAACTGCGCCTGATGTATGCCGGAACCGAAGTGCGCACATACATGCGGGGCAAACTTCGACACTTCCGACAGACAGACCACATTGAAATTGGTCTGCCTGTCAGCGCTTTAATGCGCCTCACTTTGCTGACCCGCATTCATACATGCGTCGGTGTTTTCGAATGTGGTGTGTCCCGCCCCAGAATGCCCACATCACGCCCCTTCATGTTAGGTGCATTAGAAATTGTCTAAGCTTTCGCCTAATGCGCCTAACTCATAGGGGAGGTGCGTCCGACAGCGGAGCCGGCAAAGAGAGGCGCATTATATGCCAGAAAACCAGCGAAAACGCCGATCATACATATCCCCCTTAATGTTTATTAGCGTAGTGCCGCATTCCACTGTGCAACAGTGTCTCATATTAGATTCAATTTATAAATTGCACTCTAAAATGCATTTCAGAAAGCATGTACAAATTTTATTCACATCAGAGGAAAGGAATTGGAGAGCAACTTTTAAAGAAACCATGCGCCTCAAAATAATGTCATATAAGAGTTTTCAGACCAGAAGACATTTTGGCTCGGGCAGAGACTTCTTAAGTTCATATTTTAGGTGAAGAAATGGAGGGTAGGATGCTCTGCTGCAGCTGTGTTTGCCTCTGCCCTCTGGAGAGTATGGGGATGTCCCCACGGCACGTGTTTTCGGACGTTTTTTTAGCCGGTTTGTGGTTTTTTAGACCGCCTGAAACACCGGCCGAAAATGAGCACAATTGTGCTCTATGGAAAACCCGTGCAGCAGTCCCCACTGCACGGGTTTTCCGCCCGCGGGCCGCTCAAAGAAAGTTGAGCATGTTCATTCTTCCATCCCATTTCCGGACGGAATATGAACACCTCAATGGGATGGTAGAGGGCTCTTCTCCGCTCATTGCGGAGAAGAGCCGCCCCCCCCCCCCGCGCAGCCGCGTAAACCGACCGTGATTTGTCCACTGCCGTGTGAACGCACCCTATGTATACTAGATTCAAGTGAATAGGGTTGAACTGCAGAAAGCCTCACTTTTTTTCTGCAGATCATTTGGAAGATACACTGTAAGGCCTGGTTCACACGGCTTATTGCCGGCGTAAATGCGGGGACGGATTTTGCCCCGCAATTACGCCGGCAGCCGTGCAGCGGGGCGGGTGTCCGGCAGCTCGCCGGCCTCACAGACATTCATTATTCACAGCGCGTATGCGCCGTAAATAATGTGCATGTCACTTTCTCCCCCCCGCGGCGGATTCGCCGAGCGGGGAGAAGAGACGGAATCCATAGTTCTCTATGAGAACTGTGGAGTCCCGTCATGACTGGGACTATTTTGGAGCCGTACTGCAGCGCAAATATGGCGCACAGTACGGCTCCAATCAGTCCCAAAATAAGCCATGTGAACGAGGCCTTAGAGGCAGAAGACAGAATGTTAGGTGAGGGTACCTCATAGTATGCTCTACAACAAGGGCAGGAAAGGAACCACACCCAGTCCAGTTTAACTGGCTAAACAAAGTTCTCACATGGAAGTACAGTAGTTGCTCATGTGGTGTTTGGACAGGCTGGAGGTTTACTTGTGGATGTCGTTACGAACACACTCACAGTCATTCTTTGTAACTACTTTAACTGCAGTCCCTGCTCCTGCTGCCTTTCCTACATGCTCTGACTTCTTTTAGCCGCCTTTCTCTGGCTCAAAGGCAGACATTGTCACAGATAGACACCTAGCCTTGGATGCTCATAGCACAAGCAGTAAAGTCCTCTTGCAGGGGTGTAACTAGAGAAGGCTGAGCCCCATAGCAAACTTTTGAATAGGACACCCCCCTCCCCTCGACATCTTCCTTCCCTTGACCATGAAAATCTACTAGTACCTCTCAAGAATAGTCATACAGTTACTAAATAATACAAATAGCAAATACTAATACCACTTTACTAGTTTTAAATAAAGATCAGTATAGAAAGACCAATATTTTCAGCATATAGTGACTGAATGATACCACTATACTATTATTAAATACAGATCAGTATAGAAAGACCAATATTACCATCATATAGTGACCGTATAGTACCAGTTTTATGTAGTTCCTCTGCAGACATATAAGTGATTACAGTGCAGTTACATCCAGTGACTCACAGGTGACACCTTCCCTGATTAATTGTTCTCTATCCCTTTTCTCCATCCAGTTCTGACCACCAAGATGACTTCTCCTGGTCACAACTTGTCCCTGGAGTATTTGCACACAAATATCTTAGAATCCTTACTTTTCCAGCAACTCCCTACCTGTCCCCCAGCTCTGTTCAAACTCCCCATGGAACAATAGGTGGAATTCGGGGGGGGGGGGGGGGAGGTAATGGGGTTATAGTTGGGGATTGTATTTTGTGTTGGCATTAGGCCGCATAACACAATAGTATGGGAAAGAGGGGCAGGAGATCAGGTACAGGCCAGAGCTTATGGGCACAGTCTGTTAGGAAGTGGGGGAGAACAGAGGACTAATTGCTTGGAGATTGTGCTATGGCTATGGCCTGTATCCCTCAAAATCATATTGTGTGGTCCAAACTTTGTCCCATACCCCCCAGAAGATCAACCACAAGATCATGCTTTTTGTAGGGTTTGTTTTTTTCTACAGATTTCCCCGTTGGACTTTTATAGACTTATTGGATTATATTGAACTAGCACTGAATCCATTATTTTAATAAAATGGTCAACAAAGAATATTGTTGGAGAATTTTCCTTTAAATAAAGTATTTAATGTGTTGTTTCGGTGTATTTTTTACCAGTTTTTCATGGTGTTAGTTTTTTTTTAGTGCTTTTCAGAAATGTTTTTTTGTGCAGAACTATACGTTGCATTTGGCATATATTGCTTTTAACTCATATAGGGAGGAGTGGATGCCTCCATTTTGGTTTCTGCACCCTGCCCACCTCCACAGGTTGCTAGATCAGTGCAGTATGCTTATAAAGCTGGTGTTTTTTTCTCTCTGGATTATGGAGGTCTGTTGACCCAAATGAGAAGTCTGAATTGGACTAAAATGAGAGGTAAAATAGAGTAGGACCACCCGCTTTGAGATCCCGTTGATAGCCAGGGTTAGCTTAAACAGTTTTGTTTAAAACATGTGAACTAAGAATCTCAAAGTTTTTTTCATGTATTGTAGATAGCATAAATGCTTCTTTAGAGGTTTCCATGTCTTGTTTGATGTTGCTAACCTCCTCTCACTATTGCCCCAGTACCCAATGCTCTAGAGGTGCTGGGAAGAGCCGGTTAACCATCAGAAGCAAACTATCTCATGTGATGATCCACTTGTGGTGTGGCTGCAGGCTGGTATTTTTAGGATGGAAAGGACCAAATATTCATGGACCTTCCCTTCTTGATAGTATTAGTCTGCAGCTACTTGTTTTACCTTTTCTGGTTATGGAAAAAGGGGAAAACCCTACATTGTTTTCTTCTAATTATGTTTTGATCAGAGAGGACTTCCAAACAAACAAATGTCAATAAATAAATAAAACAAACAAATTATTTTTCATAACCAGCCAAGATAAAACTAGCAGCTGCAGGCGAATACTATTAGGATGGGAAAGTCCATGGAAATTGGGCCTTTTCCACCCAAAAATGCCAGCCTGCAGCTGCCCCAAAAGCAGACTTTACATTAGATGGTTATTACATCTGATGGTTATTGGGTGTTCTCAGTACCCCTGGTGCTTTGAGTACTGAGGTAATAGTGAGATGGGATTTAGTGTCAGCCTTAGGGTAACAAAAAATACCTCTTGCATTTGTCAAGAAACCTCTATTACTAACACTGGAAAAAATGGTAAAAAAATAGACCAAAACAACACAAAAAATACTTTATTTAAATAAACACTCCACAACAATATCATTTGTTGACGATTTTATTAAAGAAATGGATCCAATGTGTCTGGATTGTTCTACTGGCCCTTTAATGATTTTGTTGCAGACTCAGCCAGCGTGCAGCTTGGTGCTTAATGGGTTAAACACTTGCGCTAATCCCTGGCTTTTTAAACCGCTTCCTGTCTGCCAGTCTCTGCTGGTGATTGCTTTTGTGTCCTAACTGTCTGGTTTGTGTTGTGTAGTTTTGCGGGTTCTCAGTTTTTGGCTATTCTTTGTGGTTACTCTCCCACTCTGTCCTTTGGTACCTCGCTTTCTTCTGGTTTGAACTCAGCCCATACGATTACTCTTTACTTGTTATCAGTGGTGTCTGTTTCTTGTTTGTCGTATGTTTTGTCTTCTGTATGTTTGGCACATATTTTACTAGGTACAGCTAGAAGAGGTTTGAGTGTGGGTCTGCCATTCTCAGGGCATTTGCCCTGCTTAGGCAGGGTGAGCCAGGGCGAGTCTATTTGTTCCATACAGAATCACCAGCCTTCCCTTTCTACTATGGAACCAATGAAGGCATTAGTTGACCAGATGCATGGCCTGATGCACCTGGTTCAGGATCTCGCACAAAGGATCCAGCTGCAGGAGACTACATCCTCCCGGGGGCATACCCCTCTGCCGGAACGTTTCTCTGGAGACCGCAGTACTTTCGTGACTTTCCGAGACAGTTGCAGGTTGTATTTCTGGCTTAGGCGCCATTCATCTGGAACTGAGGAGCAACATGTGGGGTTCATCATTTTTTTTACTTCAGGAGACTCCACAAGCTTGGGCTCTCTCCTTAAACCCAGGCTCTCCTGAACCCCTGTCTGTAGACTCCTTTTTTCAGGCCTTGGGACTCCTATATGATGAACCATACATCAGGTCAGTAGCCAAAACCAACCTTTTGTCTCTCCGTCAGGGGTGAAAACCAATGGAAGACGACTGCTCTAAGTTCAATGGAACGACCCAGCACCTCAGTGTCTTTTTCAATAAGGTCTGTCTGAGACACTTAGTGCCACATGTATGAAAACTGTCTTGGTCTTTCTTTCTTTGCCCATAGAACCAATCAGAGTTCCACTTTCATTTCATCTAGTGCTCTGAAAGAATGAAACGGGCTCTATGATTGGTTGCTATGGGCAACAAGGAAAGTCTTAGACCAAGACAGTTTCCATACATGTCCCCCTTAAAGTTCTGTTGATTGGTTACCCGCAACCTGAAAGCCTGGAAGAGTTTATGACCCTGACTATTTGGCTTGACCGTCACCTCCACGAGCGGCAAAGGGAACATCTTGAGGTACCTGCTCTCCCCTCCATATCCAACAAGGCATTGGAAATTGATCTGGAACCGATGCAGCTGGGATCTACTATGTCTGCCAGAGACTGCAAAGCCGTCAGAAAAAAAACAATGGACTCTGTTTTTACTGCAGAGCAGCAGATCCCTTTATCTGGAACTGCCCAGACCGTCCGATTCTGGAGAAACTCCAGCACCTAGGCGACTCAGGGGAAGGTCACCTAGGTGTTGAGGTATTTCCCAATATGTCTCAAAAAGTTATTTTGCCTGTCTGTATTTTGTATAACAGTCACAGTCTTTCTGGTAAAGCATTTCTTGACTATGGTTCTGCAGTGAATTTCCTGAACATACATGTTGCTAGTGTTTTGGGTATTCTGTTACTGTTTCTTGGGACCCATGTTAATGTGGTTGATATAGATAGTACACCCATCTGTCAAGGTACTAATAAGTTCTATACTCCTCTGGTTAATTTCCTTTTTTGTACTTGATAACGCACCCGCCGATATTGTTTTGGAGTTACCATGGTTGCAGGCTCACAACCCTGTAATCGACTGGGAAAAAGCTGATATTGTGAAATGGAGTTCAAAGTGTTTTGATCATTGTTTAACTCTTTACTTGTTGTATGTTTCCTCCAGCAATCTATCTGTATCTGACTTTATCCAAAAATTTTCAGATGTATTTTCTGAGTCAGGCTGTGAATTGCTTCTTCCTCATAAGCCTTATGACTGTGCCATTGATTTGCTCCTCTCTCTCTCCCATGGGGGCTGGCTTCTTTTTGTGTTCAGAAGAAGGATTGAGGTCTCAGGCCTTGCATAAACTATCGGGAATTGAATAAAATTACTGTTACTGTCAGTACCCTCTTCCCCTCATCCCAGATCTGTTCAATCAGGTATCTGGAGCTACCTGGTTTTCCAAATTAGACTTATTGGGTGCCTATAATTTAGTTCGCATCCGTAAGGGAGATGAGTGGAAAACTACCTTTAATATCCCTGATGGGCACTATGAGTATTTTGTGATGTCTTTTGTCTTAAAGGGGTTGTCTCGCTACAATGATTGGGTTTTAATTTAAAGATCTTTAAAAAACAAGCAGCTTTGCAATATATGTTCATTACAAATGTCCTACTGATTTTGAGCTAGCCCTGTTAGTATTACTACATCAGCTCCTCAAATTTCTATAGCAGCCGACCTGTTGATCCTTATCTTACTGGCTGTCAGGTCTGAATGACTCATCACCTTTGAAGACAGGTCAGAGCAGAGAGCCCCTCCTGCACAGAATGCTTCTGGAGGGGGAGGAGGACTCTGGCGTCTGTGTCCTTACTGCCTGGATTAACCCTGTGTGTGCCTGCTTCCTCCTGCTCTCTACACAGATGGATGTGACAGCAGTGACCCTGTCTGTTACTATAATCATGATATGTCTTTGGAACTGTGACTATACTAATACTATAGAGATCAGGCATGTGAATACTTTATGTTCTCCAGTATTAGTGAGACATCCTGAGTATAGTAACACTGCCCTTGTTGTTGCTGGAGATGTGGAGACTTGTAAGCTAAGCAGGGGATATAGGAACACTTGCATCCTCTCTGCTCTATTAGCACACAGCTTCATATTCCTCTCTACACTCATAGATCAGCCCTCTCCTGCAACAGACCTAGGCAGGCACACACAGGGTGAACTCTGAGAGCAAACCCCATCCCCCCCCCCCTGTATAGAAGTTACGTAGCTGCCTGTGTGCTGATGGGAGGGGGGGAGAGGGAGCAGAAGAGACAGACAAGCTAGCACGCCCCTCAGTTCAACTTACCAGGGACACTGACAGGCTGAAAGCTCGTAATGAGACAACTCCTTTAAGTAATGCACCTGCGGTTTTTCAAAACTTTGTTAATGACATCTTCCGAAACCTCATTGAGCACTTTGCTATTTTCTATTTGGATGATATTTTGGTATTTTCCCCTGACTGGTCTTCCCATGTGGAACATGTACGCACTGTCCTGCAGATTCTCAGGGAGAATCACTTGTAAGAGAAACTGAAAAAATGTCTCTCTGAGGTCCAAGATTTATATTTCCTGGGCTATATTCTTATACCGCATGCCTTCCGTATGGATCCCATCAAGGTTCAGGCTATTGTGAATTGGGTACGGCCGAATTCCCTAAAGTCCTACAGAGGTATTTGGGTTCGCCAATTACTACACAAACTTTATCCGTAACTTTTTATTCATAGACAAACCTTTGACAGATCTTACTAAAAATTCTGTAAATTGTGATTTTAAGGGAGTGTAGGGACCTGCAATAGATGAGGAACTGTGAAGGGGCTTGCAGGCTTACAATATGGTGGCCACTTTATCAACTAATACCTCATATTTGATGTTTTTCCAATATGTGAAAAAAGTTTTTATACCCAACAGTACTGGGGAGCAAATGCAATTAGAATACCAGCAGCCTCCCCTCTCATGCATGGAAGGTGTGCGAATGGCTTTCTTATGGGTATTTTTGCATCAGTACAGTCTCCCAATATTTGGTACTGTGGCTTTTTTGCATGCTATGTGAACATATGCCAATTTAAGGTGCAGTTTTCTGTTCCCCTAGTGGTGAGATGTATTGGCTACCACCAATTAACTGCACCTGGGTTTTTTTCTTAAGTAGCATGAGGGCTTGAGCTGCCTCTCTGCTTTGTTCAGTCTCATTTCAGCTTATCTTGAGTTCGCCGAGAGACTCAATCCCAGACAGGCTAGGAGGGCCCTCTTTTTAGCCGGTTTGACTTTACTGTTACTTATAGACCGATGCAATGCGACACACACTCGGAACTCATTTAGCTAAAGGGGTGGTTGTATCTGCGATATCCGGGGACCTGGCCAGTGATACAAGTCAATTTCAGGATTTAGTTCCTCTGTCGTCTCACAGTGGGAAATTGTTTATACCAGTACAATTTAGATTCCGATTGTGCGATGAGCTGCACAATTCGGCTCTTTGGGGGCACCCAGGGATTGCGAGAATTAAGAGACTAGTTGCCCATTCTTACTGGTGGCCATCCATGCTCCCTGATATCACTGCCAACGTGACTTCCTGAGAGACATGTGCTCAAACAAGTTTCCTCTTGTTCATCCTATTAGGGAACTTTGTACTTTACTCATTTCTCAAAGACCTTGATCACATTTGTCCATGGACTTTATCACAAATTTACCCATCGCTGAGGGAAAGATTTGGGTAATCATTGACCATTTCAGTAAGATGTGTCCTTTTGTGCTCCTGTCTCAGCTTCCGAGCTCTAAAATTTTGTCACAACTCTTTATTGATCATGTAGTTCGTCTTCACGGGATTCCTGAAAATATTGTTTCTGACAGGGGAGTACAATTTGAGTACAGTTAGCTAAGTTTTGGAGAGCATTTTGTATGAAACTCGGAATTCAGTTATCATTTTCCTCGGCTTTTCATACTGAGTCAGACTGAACAGTTCAATCAGACTTTTGAACAGTACCTTAGGTGTTATTGTGCCGATAATCAGTTTATTTACCTTTCTTTGGCAGAGTTTGCCATCAATAACAGTCATCATGTGTCCATCATAATTTGCCGTTTTTCTGTAAATTATGGCTTTCATCCGCGCTATGGTTCTCTCTCTTCGTCCGCCTCTGACAACCCCAAGGAAGAGATTAATTCAGAAAAACTGTGCACAGTTGGGGCCCAGGTTCAATTGAACCTGAGGAAATCCCTGTCATATATTAAAGGAATGCCGATAAGAGAGACACTTCAGGGCCTGGGTTTGCTGTAGGGGTAAAGTTTCGCTTGCCACCAAAAATATGAGCCTTAAAGGGGTTTTGCCACAAAGTAAAATTGACGTGAGAAGTTTGTAAATTAAATAATAAACATTTTCACCATTCATCATTATTAAAAAAATTTTAGCTGCTCCTTTAGTGATCCATTGTTTACAGCTCATCTCCAGGGGATACGATCAGGGCTGAGAGCTCCTCAGTCCTGGTCGCACATGCTCAGGCATCAGCTCTCTTCTCAGGTAGCTACTGAGTGTTCAAACCCCAAGTGCTGTCATTCTACTCCCGTCCTCTGTACTCCTTAGTAATTAATCAAACAGTGCAAATAAATTTAAAAAAAGAAACCTCAATGAGGTATAATCATTGATAAAGAGAAATAAAATCCACAGGTTTGGTTCCTGCAGGGATTTTAACCTAGGACCCTTGTGCCTGGAGGCAAAAGTTTTACCTCTGAGCTACAATGTAGCTACTTACAGTTCTAGAATAGAAAAAACAGGCAGCACCTCACCAGCAAAAATGAAAGAAGGGTGCAAGCAGATACAAATCCCGTCACGGATAAGTAAATAAAAAAAGGAAAACTGCTCGCACTCACACTTTAAAGAGGAAAAAAAAACAGTGCTTTATTTCATGTCCACAGGGCCCTGTGGACATGAAATAAAGCACTAGTTTTTTTTCATCTTTAAAGTGTGAGTGCGAGCAGTTTTCCTTTTTTTTTTTTTTTTTACTTTTTTAATTAAATTTATATAAATAAAAAGACCTTTTTTTGACTAAAGAGAGGAAAGGCCTGGTGATGTCATCCTGCAGGGTCACATGATATGCAATTCAAACAAATCACACACGCCCCCCTTCTGAGCACACAGAGCTGAAGAGCTGGATGCAGGAGGTATGAAATGAGATCGTGGCAAAACCCCTTTAAGGCTCCCACTCGTAAGTTGGCTCGCAACTATATTGGTCCCTACTCCATTCTACTGGTTATCAATCCAGTCATTTTTTATCTTCGTCTCCCGCTGACTTTCCGGATCCATAATGCCTTCCACAAATTGCTGCTCAAAAAGTATGTACCTCCTCTCGGTCCTTGTAAGAAACCTTACCTCCTATCCAGGTAGAGGAGGATCTACAGTTCAAAGTCTGGCATAAAGTGGATTCCCAAAGAGTCAGAAATGCTCTTCAATATGTTGTACATTGGAGAGGGTATTGACTAGAGGAGTGCACATGGGAGCCTGCCTCCTCGATCCATGTCAATCGTTTAGGGAGGAAAATTCACAGAAATTCCATCTGAAGTTCGGTCCAGGACCCAAGGGTCCAGTTGCCCCTCGTAGAAGGGGGGTACTATCAGGACTGCGCTACTGGCTCTTTAAGGATTTTTTTGCAGCCTCAGCCAAGGTGCAGCTTGGTGCTTAATTGGTTAAGCAACTGAGCCAATCCCTGCCTGGGATGGTGGTTTTAAAAAGCTACCTGTCTGCCAGTCTCTGCTGGTGATTGCTTTTGTGTCCTAGCTGTCTGGTTTGCTCTGTTGTGTTGTTTTGCTGGTTCTCGGCTCTTCTTTCTGATTACTCTCCCACTCTGTCCTTTGGTACCTCACGTTTGTCACACGTTTGGTCTTCTGTCTGTTTGGCACATGTTTTACTAGATACAGTTCAGGAATATGTTTGAGTGCAGAGTTGCCCTTTTTGGGGCAGTTGTCCTGCTTAGGCAGGATAAGCCTGGGTGAGACTAGGGCATCCCTTATACAACACTGGTCCAACATAGTCCAATGAAACACTAATCAGCATTTGGCAAACAGCTATCAAAAGTACTTAGGCCAACATGGATACTAAATTTGGGCCAACAGATAGGTTAACACCCTTTTATATAGGTAGCCCCTAGTAAAAAGATAGCCATGCAATTTAGTTAGCCAAAACAATGCTATTAGATAGGTAATGCCTCCGATTCGGTATCTTGGTAGATAGGCTTATCATTACGTGGAAAGGTAATGGTAGATAAGGACCCAGTTAGGCAGATAGGCAAGGCCTTAAGAAGGTACATAGAACAAGCTTCAGATAGCTTATCAAAGTCCCAGGTAGGCAGGTTGGCAGCACAGCCTCAGGTAGTTAGTTAGGTGAAGCCTCAGGAAAGTTATTAGGTAGTCAGACAGAGCCCCAGAAAGATAGGTAGGTACATAGGAAGGCAAGTTTCAAGGTAGGTAGGAAGACAGGAAAAATGTAGGCAAGGTCCTAGGTTGATCGGTAAACAGGCATGGCCCCAGGTAAGTAGATAAGCCCAAGATTTATAGGTAGCCCCCTGTTGGTAGTCCCTAGATAGGTTGGTAGTTAAGACACAGTAGGTAGATAGGTAGACCCCCATTAGCAATGTTGGTAGGCCCCAGGTAAATAGGGCCCCCAACATCCAAAGTGACCCCATTACTGAATTTTTTTTTTTTTTTTAAAAACTCACCTCTCCCTGTTTCCCTGACAAGCAGCAGGCCAGCTTCTTCTAGTGAAGCCTGATGCAGGCGGCTGATGATGTGATGTCAGTACACATGGTGGACATCTGGTAGGCCTAAGGCATAAGGCTTTCTGCCTTGCTAAGGGATTTAACTGTTTGCACATCCCAAGGATGTGTAAATAGTTAAATAAACAGCACAGACCCGAAGATCAAGGGCAATTGAACACTCGGGACAGAGGGCCTGGACATCTTGAGGTATGTTGCACTACCCCCTGCAGCAGGCGCAATGACAGTCGCTATGACTGCTATGGCCGTAGTTCCACCCCTGTCCTCTCGGCATAAGGCTTCTCAGCGCTCAGTAGCTTTTCAAAACACACTAGCTTAGTATCACTACTCACCAGGCCTCCTCATATTGGCTTCCCATTCAATTGTAGACTTTGTTAACTCATCTTCAAAGATGGTCTCCCATAAAACTTAACTTTTAATAAATCAGAATTTAAAAAATTCTTACATGATTGGCCACCATATACTAATTGAAAAATGTGTTACTCACCAATAGTCCATACTTTTATTTTTTTTTTCGTGGTTGAGTTAGATTTTACCCTACAGAGTTAGTTCATACATTCATAAGGCAACCTATATCATGGGATAATTAAGCCTTCCCCTATCTTGCCCTATTATGACTCCAAACCTTTCCCTTAGGAGGGCAACCGATCCGAGAAGGACGAACCTGCAATGTAACCCTCAACACGCCATATGTCTATTCAGATGTTGCTCTAATGTTTCTACCCCAGGTACGTTTCATCTGCCACTTGCAGACTCCTCAGTCAGTGGGCAACAGAAAATTATTTATGAAGTATGCTAAGTTATCCTTCAAACAACCTATCAAGTTTCCCTGGCATTTCCTAAGAATTGAAGATATTCAGCTTACGATATAGCTTTATGAAATAGTTTAAGGACATTTTTTGTTTTTTTAAGCTAGTGTTTGTTTTGGTTTAACTATTTAGGGTAGAGCAAGCTGATTGGTGTAGTTTTGCTGAATATTATTATCTCCCTAGAGGAATATGGGGTTCGTTATTTAGAATTTGATTTGGTCACATTTCTGAAGTTTAGATTTAATATCTAAATGAGGGAAGAAGGAAGGGAATAATCATGTTATAAATTTCCTGCTCTGTATCTAGATCAATATATTGAGTTCCAGAGAGGTGGGGCACTGTATTAAATGTCTGGGTGAGCGTCTCTCCTTTTTGAGCAATATTCGAGATGAGGCTGCTGGCGGTCGTGTTTACACACAGTTGCATTATACCAGAGCGTGAAGTGGAGTGAGCTCTTGTCTACGCCTGCATGACATTGTGCTGTGGGCTTATGCGCACTGAATTGTGTTAGACAGAAGCGAGTGCCTGTGTAGTAGGAGTTCTAAGATACGGACGCATGCGCAATGGCCATCTAAAGACGCTGATAACCGGCACAAAAGTCGGGTAACATTGGCGTCATTTTAGAATGAGTAACTAAGTAAGGTGACAGCTAATTCTTAGGAGATGCCGGGGAAACTTGGTAGGTTGTTTGAAAGATAGCTTAGCATACTTTAAATAATGTCATGATGGTAATGTGATGATTAATCAATCGGCTTCAAGTGATAATTGGTTAGGGGATGGGCATTCCTCTTCTGCCCACTTCACAGCTACTATATATACCTGGGTATAAAAAAGAATGATAGGGGTCAGACCACCTGGAGGATTTGGCTATATACCAGTCACAAATTTTGATTTAATATGATCGAAATTGATATATTATTTTTGTTTTCTATCGGTCCAGTCATTTGTGTTGCCCATGTTCATGGCAGACGAAACCTAAGGTAGAAACATTAGAGTAACATATGAGTAATGTGACATAGGGTATGTTAAGGGTTATATTGTGGGGTCATACCTCTGAGGGCAGCTACCCTGCTAATGGAAAGGTTTGAAGTCATAATAGGGCAAGATAGGCGAAGGCTTAATTATCCCATGATATAGGTTGCCTTGGGAATGTATGAAGTAACTCCATAAGGATTACATCTCACTCCACCACCAAAAAGAAAAGAAAAGGATGGACTATTGGTGAGTAACACATTTTTGAATTGGTATATAGTGGCCATTTATGTAAGAATATTTTTAAATTCCGATTTATTAAAAGATAAGTCTTATGGGAAACCATTTTTTTCTGTGAATATGTATTGGAGGTCTTTTCCCAGTAATTGATATTGATATGGCTGTGAGTATGTTAACCCATCTACCATATGGTGGCATGAACATTGCACCTCCCACCTACAACAAGATACAGATATTTCTGCACTAGCTCCTCTGTCTATAACCAAGCAGCATGGTGTGTAGCGTAGTAATTCCCTACCACCATGTTGCCAAACTGTATGGCACTGCCAGCCTTACAGTGAAACAGTACACATGAAAATAAACAACAAATCAACTGTGTAGCATACGAATGGTTTACATTGGGCCTAACTATATCCTTCTTCATTCTGCAAATAATCAGCATAAAGTAACATAAATGGCAGTCATCGATGCATGGCCACACTCTATCCCTCCACGCTTCTGCAAATATAGCACAGCATAAGATAGCTACATTATATTACAAGTACAGTGACCTTGACATTGAGCTACCACTGCCCCATTACAGAAACCATAACCCCTAGACCCCTTAATGATTTCACTTAGGTGATGAAACATGTTGGCGGGAGGGGTGGTTGTGATTTATTGTATTTTAGTGAGCAAAAATGTACAAAAATGAACATGCTTTCTATACTTTTTAATTAAATGGTATGAGCCCACTTACCACTTCATGGCAACCTCTTTTAAGTAGGTCCCTACCATAGGTGTAATTTTAGGGGGGTACGGAGGGGACTGGTCCCCCCACTTTTTTCTGGGTGGGGGACGGTCCACCCCACTTTTTAGCCTCTTCAATAAAAAATAATTTGTAAACCTTGGGCCAGATGTATGAAATTTGGTGTTTAAACGCCACATTTCATGCGCATTATAATAGCATGGAATGTGCCTGATTTATGAACCTGCTCTACAGCAAGTCAAAAATCAGGTGCATCTAGTGCTAACACCACATTTCTGGCTCAGGTAAACCACTTTCAAAGTGGTATACCTGTTCCAACAGTAATGCACCTAGAATTGCTGTACTTTCGCTTCTTCCTTACACTTATGCGCCGGGGGAAATGAAAGTGAATGGGGCTGGCCCCACAGCATCTTAGAAGTACAGACTGGCCAACGCGTACTTCTAAAACACCCGGCATATAGAAGAGCGCAAAGTACGGCCGCTATACGCCATGTGAACATACCTTAAAACTATGAATGCTGATTCTGGGGTGGATTCAGTGCTAGATCTGCCTCAGAATCGCTGTCCAATCCAAGAGGAAACTGATTACATTATACCCTATGTAAAATCAGTGTAGTCATTTAGATTACACTGATTTTACTCAAGTATTTTCAGCGTGTACTGTCAGCGCCTACAAAGAATTCTTCGAGGCATTTTAAGCACTAACAGTACTAAAGGATAAGAGACAGAAATCTGCCTTGGGCAGTCTGGGCCGTTTGTTCATTGGAATGCTGCGTTTGCAAGCGCCAAATTTCCAACAAGCAAACGACACTGTCAGTGCCGAAAAACTGTCATGTGAACTCACCCTAACTGTGTAGTCTGTGTTCATTATATGTATATATACACACACACACACACAATTTCTGGGTTACCTTGTCTAACGTAGTTATTTCTTGGGTACATTGTCTAATGTAGTAATCTCCGAGGTACTGTGTAATATAATCTCTGTTGTACAGTGTGTAATGTAGTAATCTCTGGGGTATGGTGTGTAATGTAATCTCTTGGGTATGGTCAGAGGTGTAACTTACAGTGCCTGGGCCCTAGTGCAAAAAGTGAAATGGGGCCCCCCCAGTTACCATGTGCCATTTACAATGCTGGTATCTTCTTCTGTGGCAGAAGGGCTTTTGGGCCCGTTCAGGCTGAAGGGCCCTGTAGAGACTGCTACCTCTGCACCCCATGTAGCTACGCCCCTGGGTATGGTGTGGAATGTAATCTCTAGGGTACAGTAAGTAATGTAATCTCTGGGGTACGGCATGTAACGTAATAATCTTTGGGGTATGGCATAATATAATCTCTGTTGTATGGTGTGTAATGTAGTAATCTCTGGGGTACGGTGTGTAATGTAATCTCTGGCATATGGTGTAATATAATCTCTGGGGTACAGTGTGTAATGTAATAATCTCTGGGGTATGGTGTAATATAATCTCTGTTGTACGGTGTGTAATGTAGTAATCTCTGGGGTACAGTGAGTAATGTAATCTCTGGGGTACAGTGAGTAATATAATCTCTGGGATATGGTGTGATGTAATCTCTGGGGTACAATGTAATGTAATCTCTGGAGTACAGTAAGTAATGTAAATCATTTCTAGGGTTCAGTGTGTAAAATAATACATTTTTGGGGTACAGTGAATTATATTATTTCTTGAGTACAATGTGCAATTCATTTCTAAGGTGCAGTTAGTAATGTAATTTCAGTGGCTACTATGTGTAATATAATTAATTTCTGGGGTGCGGTGAGTGATGTCATTTCTGGTGTATGGTATGCAATAAAATACATTTTGGGGTACAGTATGTGACATAAGTGATTCCTAGGGGTACAGTGAGATTGGATTCTTTTGTTTTCCTCATTCTGTTGTGTGTATTACAAATTTAATGGAGTAGCGATGGGAGGATGGAAGAGGTTAAGCAAAATTTGCTGCATTGCACAACGTTTTTTATTTCCATGTAGAGTTGGAATATTGTTGGTGGGCTGGTTCGCTTCATGGCCAGGGCTGCTTTTTAGTCCTAGTCCGGCCCTGAACTTCAGTAGTTATCAAATTGTAGCATTAAGTTAACAACAGTGACAACAAAATACTATCAGTGATGTCAAAATAGCAGAGATGTGTAGAATTTGATATACTATATATTAAAATCGCCATAGAAAGTTGCATGGCCTATAATAGGTAAGTCTAAATATGTGTCTGACGTTCACTTCTATTGAATTTCTACTTAACTATGACAGTTTTAACCGTGCAGGGAATCGTAAAACTTTAGTATCTCAAGAGCCACTCATAACCTTACGGATTGCATCAAAAGTGTTTGCCGTACTCTCTCGGCCGGACCTGCTGGTGGAGCTCACAGCACTCCCTCAGACCTCCTAGCTGGGTTAGAGGGGGCAGCTTCACTGCAGGGAGAGGAAGGAAGAGGAGAGGAGCGGAAAGGAAGGAAGGGTAAGAGAGGGCAAGAAAGGGAGGGAAAATTGGTCCCCCCCATTTTTTGAACCAAAGTTACGCTTATGGTCCCTAGGTATTGGACACTATAGATAATTACAGGCTTTCAGCAAGTAGATCGATGTTAGAAGGACTAATCTTAATGTGACTATAGTCAGGATTGGTGTACAGGTTCATTTTAATTCATTAGGGTAAGTTAGGATAGAAGTTTAAGAAAGTAATAAATAAATAAATATTTGCTTTAATAGTAGTAAGTCGTGTGAAGGTGGGCTAAAGGTTACCCCTGACAACATCTGGTTAACCACTACCCCAGGTAGACCTCACAAGGCCATCAATGTTTTTATTTTTAATTTTTTTTGTTTTTTAAAACAAACTTTTTATAATGTAGAGTGAAAATAGAGATCCTAAATAAGAAAAAACATGCTATTAAATATCCCATTCATTTCCAGCATTATCAGCCTTTCTTTGTTGTATAAAAGGAATAGACATGCTAACTTTTGTTGCTGGAATGCATTGCCGGGCTTGATTAGCCATTTACAGTGACCCTTCTTGGACATTACCCCATGTTCATGCCTTGGAATATAATTAAATGACGTCTTCATATTTCTACCTATACCTCACTATACAATGGTCCCTCAACAAACAATATTAATTGGTTCTGGGATGCCATTGTACGTTGAAACTATTGTAAGTTTAGACCATAACTCTATGGGAAACTGGTAATTTGTTCCAGAGCCCCAAAATGTGACCCCAACATAATGAAAAATAAAGATTAAAAAAATAGAGACAACTAATACAGGTAAAGTACGTTCTTACATGAAAAATCAGAAAGAACTGCTGAAATCTGGAAATCACTTTCTATATGGAGGACAGGAGCTCCTTTGAATCATATACTTTATATACAATGTACCAGAAAAAAAAAGGAAATATGGCCCTTACCTGATGTTCAGAGTAGGTGCTCATCTACTAGACCTCCAGTCACTGCATGCACTTAACTAATACAGAGGTTTTACAGGCAAAATATCCATGATAATTGACTGGATCATTGTCTGGGACACTGTATGTTAAAATCATACTCAACATACAATGCCCCAGGAAAGGCCATATTATATCCTGAGGCCATTGTATCTTGAGGGACCACTATACTTACCTTTTTTGATAACTTCTTTAGTTATTAGACCAACTCCAATTTTTTTCTCTTGGGTCAAAAGAGGCATTGTTAACATTAGAGACATTGTAGATGCTGCCTAACAAATGCCTCTTTTCTTTTCTTAGGCGTGTAACAAATATGCTTTCCTTTGTACCCACCTCTTCCATTTCATGCAACTCCAAAGCTATGTTTGCCATATTTAGCCATTTTTATTAGAGGGGGATTGGGAAGATTTCTTTTGATAACAAATTGATCTCCACTACAGATGCAATGGGAGCAATATCAAAGTATTACTGTTTTCTCTGTGTTGACTGATTATAATCCTCACACCATAGAAATTAGCAAATGGTTTCTTTCCGATCCTGAGCTCACTTCCGAACTAAACTGTTTAGCCAGGGCATTAAATCATATGCCATCGGCCTCCTATTGAGAAATGTTTTTGAAGATAGCTTGCAATGGTTATATTTCCCCTCACAGGAATCTTTGATAATATCATTGAGTATGCTTGTTTCCCAACAACCAAAAAGAATAGGCTCCAAAGAAAGCAGCTGAAAGAGAAAGGCAGAACCCCTTATAAGATAGGGCCCTTTTTACGAAACCGGGGCCCAAAAGGGGACCTCTTAACCGTTCCAGGTTTTTTTTTCCCGCGGTTTGGTGCCGTCTCCCGGCCGGTTTTCGCGCATTTATGGGCCAACCCGTCGTAGTCATTACGGAAATCCAATTTCTAGAGAACGGGGTTTTTGTCGCTCCTCCCGTGGCGAACCCCCGGGCGGGGAGAAAGGCATGCCATTACCCAGGCGAAACCCCGGGGAATAATGCAAGTCTAGGGGGCCCGGCGGCGGGCCCCCCCCGCCCCGGCCCCCCCCCCGTTCCCCCCCCTTATTCACGGGGTTTGGGGCCGTTTGCGCTCCAAAATCTGTCGGGAAAACCGTGTGAACACGGCCTTACTACCTTGGGTTGCCCCTGACAAAAGGGGAAACCCTGTCACCATTTTTTTACATATAAACCAATTACATGTGGTGTCCTGTGTAGAAAAACATACCAAGTGCCTTTTTTTTTTAAAAAAGGTGTGTTGTTCCCTTCCCTAAAAGCCTTTTTCAGTCTAGAATCTGCATATTAATTCCCTTGACATCACTGTAATGGGCTGGTTTGGCTTATTCCCCCCCCACTTTTTTAAAAGTTTTCTGATTTGTTTCTCATTGCAAATCTCGCACATGCGCTCAGCAGGCCATAAACGGAAGTGGAGCCTTCGACTGACTGCAGCAGTAAACCCACAGCTATAGAATACCAATTTCGCCATTGTGCTAGTTCCCCTTCTTCCATCCTTTTCCTACATGTTCTTACTTCTCATAATATCTTTAGTGAGTGAATATTGAATAAATGATTTCATTAAAAAAGGGGGAGAGAGACCCCACCCCCCAACTATCAAAATTTTCCCAATCTAAAAAAAAAAAAAAATCTAGGGCGTCACCTTATGCATCAGGAAATAGGCTGACACCTCTAACAAAAGTGGTATATTTTCTAAGAATAAAAAGGGCTATCACCCCACCTAGTCTCCCAAACTCCACGTCACCCCCTTTTCTCCCCCACCCCATTACTGCATCACTCAAACCCCCCCAATCTACTGCAGCGTCAAAACCCACCCCCAAGGGGCATATTCATACCGCTTTTTTGGACCCGATTTTGGAACCTTTTGGGGTTCTAAAATTGACCCAAAAACACTGCTGCAATCGATCACAAACAATCCAACTGTACCCAAACCTACAGCGGGTTACTGTTGGATACGCAGAATCCACCCCATAGTTTTTTATAGGGCCCCCTGCGGGTTTTTCAGCCCAAGAATTGACATGACAATTTTGGGAACAGACCCAAAAAAACCAATGAGAACACTGTGTCCATGTTAAAGTCTGCGTGTTTCTTTTTAAAAAAAGAAATGAAAATCAACTCCCTTTTGTTACTGCGGTTTGAGTCCATTTGGTGCTGACAAAAAGATCCAAACAGCGGGTAAAGGTATGTAACACGGACTGAAATGCCGCTGAACAACCCTTATCCTCACTCTAAAAAAGTGGGGTTTTCCCCCGTTACTTTTCCTCGGGAAAAGGGTTTTAACACATTTCTCCCCCTTTAAAGAATTAGTAGTCTGGCCAAAACAGCGGGCTAAAAACTCGCAACCCGGGATATAAACCTCACCACCCTGAATCAATTTTCGCCACAAATAGACCCCCTAAAAAAAAATTTTGGTTTTAGGAATTTTTTTTTTTTTGTTTTGATGCTTTTTCTGGCTATATTCACATGCAAAATAGGGTGCTATGATTGAAAATATTTTCTAGCATTTACTTTTTGGTGCAAAAAAAGGGGAAAAATGGGGAAAAGGAGGGTGAATGGGGGCCCGTCCAGAGTGCTTTTAGAAAGTATGCGTGGCCTTTATTTTCCCACAGCAGGCATATACAAGATGCACAAGGAACGGCCACTGTACACCGTGTGAACTCCCCCTTAAAAACTGTAAGCTACAACATCATCAAAAGATGAGGAATTATATCTAAATAGATAAACCCCAAAAC
This sequence comes from Phyllomedusa bahiana, assembly GCA_025379985.1. Taxonomy (NCBI): domain Eukaryota; kingdom Metazoa; phylum Chordata; class Amphibia; order Anura; family Hylidae; genus Phyllomedusa; species Phyllomedusa bahiana. The sequence goes on along the minus strand of JAODAL010010237.1, from coordinate 64,128 downwards.
CCGTAGGGACAGGGGAAACAATACCTTCATTACTCATATAATAAATTTATAAAATATGTTTTCGTTTTGGTTGTAAAAAACAATATTTGTACAAAAAAATAACAGGTAAAAAAAAATTTTTTTTCAAATATAAATCACCATCATATTGTATTTTTACATGTCAACCTGGGACATGATTACTTTTGGGGTTTTCACACCCTTTTCGGGGGACAATTTCACCCGTATTGCGCGCTGTATTTGCGCTGCAATGCGGGAATCCGCCCCCGGGGCATTATTGGGTAACCCACAGTTCTCATAGAGAACTATGGTTCTGTCTCCTCAATTATTTAGGCGTGTCGGCCATGAAAAAAGATGTCTAGGGGCCGGCGACTGCCGGTCCCCCCGCCCCGCGCACGGCGCCGAGAAATTGGGGGGCGAAATCGGTCCCGAAATTCTCGGCAATAACCCGTGTAAAAGGGCCTTTAGTAAATTTAATGGTGCAATATTAATTTATGTAATATATATTGTTGTTTTATGCATAAATATTCCCACATTTTTTATACACACAGACGTTTTTTACACACATATATACTTTTACATACAATAACCACCTTTATATAACATATTACACAAACATATCAAACATACAGCATGATATAAAATATATTTAAACCATAAATCAAGACATTATACACACAAAATACTAATACTAAATACACACAAGACATATATACACTCACACAAATACATATATTTACACACATAAACAATACTTTTTCATACATATATACACATGTATACTAACAACATTTTAAAATATTATACCCTACAAACATTTGTTCACAAAAATAAATTACACAGACATTTACACATATTACAACCATATATAAAAGCATAAACAGTCATATAAAAGTTGGGCACCCCTAATTAAAATATTCATTTTTATTCTAAATATTGGGGTTTGCAACGACATTTCAATTTGTATATCTTAACGTGGGAAAAGTAAAATTTCCGGATTGAAATGGGTTTATTGTACTAACACAAAATTGCAATTGATTAAACCAAAATTTGACCCGGGGCAAAAGTATGGGGACCCCCCCGAAAAAATGACATTAATATTTAGTGATCCTCTTTGCAAAAATAACAGCCTCTAGTCCTTCCTGTAGCTTTTTAAACATTCCTGGATCCTGGATGAAGGTATTTTGACCATTCCTCTTTACAAAAAATTCAATTTAGTTAATTTGAAAAATCGCGGCATGGCACCCGTTCAAAATATCCCACGATGTTCAATGATATTTAGGTTGGGGATGGGTGGCCATTCCCGAACTTGTTTAATTGTTCTTGCATGAATGCCTGAGAGTTTGGAGCTGTGTTTGGGATCATTTTTGGAAATATCCTCCCCGGGAAACTTCAAATTCTCATGTTCTTGTACATTATTCTGAAGAATCTGTGATACTGAGTTGAACCCCTGCGACCTCAACTTTTTAAAAAATTCCCGTGCCCGGGATTGGCCACCAGCCCCCAAACATGAGGAACCCCCACCAAATTTTACAGTGGGTAGCAAGTGTTTTTTTTTGGGAAAGCTGAGTTTTTGGGACCCCAAATTTTTTAACGCCCTTTTTTATGACCAAAAAACTAATCTTTGTTTTATAGTCCCAGGACCTTCTTCAAAAAGAAGCTGGTTGTCCCAAAAGTGCTTTTCTACCTCGGGGTCTTTTTTGTGGCGTGTTTCAGAAAGGCTTCTTTCCATCACTTTCCCCCCTAAGCTTCTCCTTGTCAAAGGGGCTTTATTGTTGACCGATGACAGTGACACCATCTGCGCAAGATATGTCAGCTCTTTTGGAGGGGTCGGGGGATTTTCCCTTGATGTTTTTCCCCCATTCTTCTTCTTGCCTTTCTGATATTTTTTTTGGCGCCATTTGGGCTTAACAAGAAGGCCCCTGGGTCTTCCATTTCCTTACTATGTTCCTCACAGTGGAAAATGAAGGTTAAAAACTCTGAGACAACTTTTGTATCCTTCCCTGAACAATTGTTGAACAATCTTTTTTTTTCAGATGGCCACCTTAAAAAACCTTTTCCACATTGGATACCCTGGCTTGAAGTTCAAAGCTCATGAGGTTACAAAACCAATGTTGTGCTTAGAAAATCAGTAAAAAGTAGTTAGGAGTATTCAAACAAAAAAATGAAAGGTACCCAAATTTTGCACCAGTCAAATTTTGGTTTTTTTTGCTATTGAATTTTGGTTAGTACAATAAACTCATTTCAATCGGAAATATTATGTCCATCAGTTATTAGATATATCCCAATTTTAAATGGCTGTTGCAAAAAACCCAAATATTTAGAACTAAAAATGATTAAGATTAATAGGGGGCCCAAACTTTTTCATAGACTGTAATACACATATTTAAAAAGCATGTAACTAACAAAATTACTTAAACACACAATATAATAATTATTTTTAAAAATATATATATATAATTATATATATATATTTAAACAATACATATTTTACACCAAAATTCATACAATTAAACCCCTTATAAGACTAATTTCAAATTTTATTAGATTACTGGGAGATAATCATACCCAAAACAAACCCCCACTGAAGTTCAGCTTGTTTCACCATGTGTTTACCTAGTGCTGGTCTCTGCAGTGAGTGAGGTTCCTTTTGTTGGGAACCCTTTGGGTTATGTGGGGCTGCGCTGACACCATGTGAATTAGGTAGGCAGTGGATATGACCCGACCCCGGGAGCAAGCAGGGGCGGAGCCCCTACTCCCTTTGGCAGTGGCTGAGCTTCCCACTCTGCCCGGACCGTTGTTGAAGATAATGTTCTGCAGAGTCACACAGTGGTGAGGATAATGGGCCTGGCGTCCCCTTCTTTCCCCCTCACCCCCCCCAAAAACCGTTAAGATAAAAAATGGTTTTTATGTCCACACCCCAGTGAATAAAGTAACTGTGCTCAGCATAAGAAACCCAACACGGCGGGATTTTTTAATATACGGCCAAACTAATTACAATAAAGGGGGGGTGGTTTATGCAAAAAGTAACTGATTTTGTGGGACTCTTCTCTGACGAAAACGAAGTTTGACTCTTTGCAGTCTTTGCAATTTCTAAAAAGAAGATAACAAAATTATTTTAAGGATTTACTTTTTTTCTTTAAACAAATAGGATGTTTTTTCCCAAGCCTTTTGGTTGTCCATTTTTTTTACTACAAAAAACTGGTGACAGGTCCCCTTTAAGCTTCTGGAGAAATGTTTTTTATTTGAAAACATTTCCCTGTTTTGTTTTTTTTTTTTTTTTGCTCCTTACTCGCCCTCTCCCCATTCTCCTCCCCACTTACAAATTTTCTTTGTAATTGTTGTAAAATTGCAAATAAAAACATTTTAAAAAAATTAATGCTGCTTAAGATTTTTCCTAATGTATTTTACATCATGTAGATTTCTTAACTGTAACTAAGGATGCAGAATACTTTAGAACAAATCTGACAGATGCCAGACGTTAGATGCTAATACTGAGAAGAAAATCCATACAGAGGAATTCTTGAAGATCAAAAAAGGTCTTAATTCTTGTGAGATGTATAAGACCACAAGTCTGGCAGGGTCTGTAGAAGCTGAAGTTTTAATAGAGAAAATAAGTGTTTTATTATGTAATTTTCATGACAGACAGAAATACATCATGTGGTTGGTTAAGTCTTCATAACGTCCAAGAAATAACAATAACTAAATCAAAAAAGTAGTCAGGGTGTGCAAGTAATGCAGAAAAAGCTACCTCTCGGAGAAGAGAAGATGCACGCAGCGGAAGAGAATTTAGTTATCAACATCTTGAGAACCAATATATCCAGTGATAACCTGTCTCTGTTTAATAAAGGACTCTCTTTTTGACCAGATCAAAGGAACAATTTCTACTTATTGGAAGAAGAGACAGTATCATTGACACGGGGGTCGCGGGCTCCGCTGCCCCCCGCGGCCGCAGGGGCTCCGGTTTGCGGCGGCTGCTGTTTGCCCGCGACCACCCCGCTCTGTCCCGGCCCGGGCCCGCCGCTCCCCTTACCCGTCCGCGGCTCGGTGAACGCTCGTCCCCGCCTGTCCCAGCCGCGGGGGCTTTAGGCGCACGCGCGCCCGGCTTCTCTAGATTTAAAGGGCCAGCGCCCCAAATAATTGGTCAATTATCGGGCGCTGGTTCTATTTTAGCGGTACGCCCCCTGCCTTCCTGCCAGTCCGTTGGTGTGCTTAGGAGAGTTTGGTGTGCTTAGAGTCCGTATTGCTTACCCGTTTTACCAGCCCGTCCGCCACGTTTCCAGACCTTGCCTGCTTGCGCCTGCCCTGACCTTCTGCCCGCCTCTGACCACGAACCTCTGCCGCCTGCCCTGACCTCTGCTGTCCCCGACTTCGCCTCTGGATTACAAATTTTGTACCACGCAGTAACCCGGCCGCCTCCGCAAGCAAGTCACGTCAGGGGAAAACGACCTGGTGCCTCACGCCGCAAGCAAGTCCATCCCGCTTTGCGGCGGGCTCGGGTTTGGAAAACCCCGGGGGCTACTTTAGATTCCTTTTCCCTGGCGTCGCTTAAGTATCATCGCTTGCGGGGGTCCAGCGAATCCATCGAACCCGTTACAGTACGGCCCTGGCCATGGATTACGCACGGTACCCTTACCTGTACTTCGTGATGTCTCAAGGCTGTCGTCCAGCGTGCCAGCGTATTGACCAGCTCGCCCCCCATGATGCAGAACCTAAGCAGCTCGCCTACCACCGCCTGCGACGGGCGCTGCCCCGCGGCACCAGTTGCCCCCGTACCTGGACCTTCTCTGAAGCTGCCGCTTCCGTCACGCTTTGATGGAGATCCCAGGAAATGCCGTGGCTTCATCAGTCAGGCTCCATCCCCCTGGAGATTTTGGGCACCACTTCCCCACCGGCGGGCTAAGGTGGCCTTTGTTATTACCCTTTCTTGTCAGGGGAAGCCTTGGCCTGGGCCACTCCGTTATGGGACCGAGGTGACCCCACAGACGGCGAACTACAAACCCTTCCTCCAGGGGTTCCGCACCGTCTTTGGGGAAAACCTGGCTGCGCCTCTTCCGCGGCGGCGGCTTTGCTCCCTCTCCGTCAGGGCGACTCCACTGTGGGTCACTACTCCGTGCAGTTCCGCACCCTTGCCTCTGAACTGAAGTGGAATAATGAGGCCCTGGTTGCAACCTTCTGGCAAGGTCTCTCGGGCCATATTAAGGATGAGCTCGCTGGTCGGGATCTTCCGTCTACTCTGGATGAACTGATTCAGTTGGCCTCTCGAATAGACATTCGGTTTGCGGAAAGACACAGGAGCTCCGTCTTCAACAGGAGGTGCCCCGTTTAAACGCCAGCTACCACCTTTGGCTCCCGTCTTCCAATGTTCTCCACACCTCTGCCTAAGGTTCCGGAGGATGTATCCGTACGAATCGAGAGAGCCCAACCTGTCCCAGGAAGATTACTCGCAGCGTCGCCTGAGGCAGTTATGCTTCTACTGTGGCGGTTTTGGCCATTTTGGGGACTGTCCGGTGCGTCCGGGGAACTTGCCCACATTAGGGTTCGCAGGAGTGGCGTCCCTAGGTGTCTGTGCAGCATCTCTCCGTCTGACCATTCCCGTAGTCTGTGGAATTTCACCGGACAGCACCTTCCAGGCCACCGCCTTCCTTGATTCGGGGTCCGCAGGGAACTTTATCAGCCAGGCTCTGGTCTCCAAGTTTCGTCTCCCGGTGACCCATTTGCAGAAACCCATGTACGTCTCCTCTGTTAGTGGAGAATGCCTTTAAGGGATGTGATTCGGTTCTGCCGGCGCCTCTCTCTCTACAGATTGGCGCTCTACAAAAGGAAACTCTGAAGCTGCTGGTCCTGCCTCGCTCCGCCTCTGAGATTCCCTGGGCCTTCAATGGTTGCAAACAGCATGCTCGACCTTGGACTGGAACATGGGCGAAATATCCGTTGGGGCACTGGGTGCGACTCGCGCTGCCTTCTGGTTATCCGTTCTCCCCTTCGGTCCGCTCGGGTAAAACTTTCAAAACCTCTGTCGGGTCTTCCCGCCCCGTATCAGGACTTTGGCCGATGTTTTTTCCGAAAAAACAGGCCGAAACTCTGCCTCGCACCGGCCGTTCGATTGCCCCATTGACCTGCTTCCTGGGAAAAACTCCTCCCCGAGCAAGAGTCTACCCTCTTTGTTCCGGAGACTAAGGCTATGTCCGAATAATACCCAAGAGAACCTCCGGAAGGGTTTCATATAAGTCCTCCTCGCCCGCGGGGACTGGATTCTTTTTTGTAGAAAAGAAAGAGGGTTTTCTCTCCGACCATGTATCGATTACCGGGGACTTAATAAAATACTATCAAGAATCGATACCCCTGCCGCTGATCTCGAAACTGTTCGATCGCTTGCGCAAAAGCGAAGCTTTTTTCCAAGTTGGACCTACGAGGGGCATATAACCCGATTCGTATTCGTGAAGGCGACGAGTGGAAAAACAGCCTTTAATACCAGAGATGGCCATTTTGAATACCTCGTCATGCCATTTGGCCTCTGCAACGCTCCAGCGGTGTTCCAGAATTTTGTTTAAAGAAATCTTCCGAGACCCCCCTTTACGTCTGCGTGATTGTCTATCTTGACAATATCTTTTAAACTTCTCCCCTGACCTGGAGATCACCCGCCTCCACGTCCGCCAGGTACTCAGACGTCTCCGTGACCACCGGCTATTTCGTAAACTAGAGAAATGCCTCTTCGAACGCACCTCGTTGCCCTTCCTGGGTTACATAGTTTCGGATTTAAGGTCTTCCAAATGGACCCTTCAAAGTTGTTGCGGTCCTACAATGGCCTCGACCTGTGGGTCTCCGCTCCATCCAAAGATTTTTGGGTTTCGCAAATATTACAGACAATTCATTCCTCATTTCTCCACGCTCGTGGCCCGCTGGTGGCCCTCACGAAGAAAAAAAGCCAACCCCAAATCATGGCAAACCCGAGGCTCAAGAAGCGTTTGATCGCCTCAAATCAGCATTCGCTTTTGCACCAGTGCTGTCTCGGCCCGGACCCGCAACGCCCTTTATCCTCGAGGTAGACGCCTCCTCGGTAGGTGAAGGAGCGGTTCTCCTCCAGAAGTCCCCTCCGGGAAAACCACTTTCTTTCGGCTTCTTCTCCAGAACTTTCTCCCCAGCCGAAAAAAAAATATACTATCGGAGGAAACGGGAATTGCTGGCAATTAAATTGGCCCTGGAAGAATGGCGGCACCTGCTGGAGGGAGCCTGTCACCCCACCGATTATTTACCGATCACAAGAATCTTCTCTACCTACAGACTGCCCAACGGCCTGAACTCGGGAAGCTAGGTGGTCACTCTTTTTCGCCAGATTTGATTTTCTTCTTCATTTTTGACTGGCTGGCAAGAACATAGAGCAGACGCCCTCTCTAGATCCTCTGACACGGTGGGGCTGGAGCCGCCTCTGCAGCATATAATTTCCTCCTGAGCGTCTCCCCACCCGGTGGCTCCGGTGGCCTTCGACACCTGCCTCCGGGAAGTCCTATGTACGCCTGCTATGCGGCCTCGTATCTGAGTGGGGACATGCCTCGCGAACTGCTGGGCACCCTGGAGTCCATAAAGTCTCAGCAAAATAATCTCCCGGTACTATGGTGGCCCACTTTCGCTCGGGACGTTTAGAGACTTTGTCCTGGCCTGTGACTCCTGTGCCCGTAACAAGGTCCCTCGGCTCAGACCCGGGGTCTGCTCCTGCCTTCCCGGTGCCAGAAAGCCTTGGTCGCATTGCGATGGATTTTGTTACGGACCTCCCAGCCTCCTCAGGTAACACGGTCATCTGGGTAGTGGTCGACAGATTTTCGAAAATGGCCCACTTTGTTCCCCTGCCCGGGGTTTCCCTCCGCTTCCCAGCTAGCCAGCACTTCTTCCACCACTTCTTTCGACTACATGGGCTCCCGTTGCATATCGTCTCTGATAGGGGGTCCAGTTTGTATCGAAATTCTGGCTGGCCCTGTGTGCTCAATTGCAGATTCAGTTGGACTTCTCCTCCGATATCATCCCCAAAAACCCAAAGGGGAGGTGGAGAGGGGTCAACCAAATTGGGGGTACTTATCTGCGGGCATTTTGTGTCAGGATAACTGGTCTTGACCTCCTCCCTGGGCGGAATTTTCCTATTTAAATTCCTTAAGATTTTTGAATCCGCTGGAGCCTCCCCCTTTTTTATTGGTTTGGGCTGCATCCCGCCCACCTCTCCCTCTGGCCTCCCCGTGTGACGTCCCTGCTGTGGATGCCAAAATACGGGACATCAAACACTCTGGGGAAGTTACTCGACAGGGCCCTTTTTACGGGCCCCCTCCCCATAAACTTCAGGCCGATAGGCACCGGAGACCTCCTCCCGTATTAAGCCGGGTGATAGGGTTTGGCTATCGCAAAATACATCCGCTTTAAAATGCCCAGCTACAGTTGGGGCCTAAGTATCGGGTCCATTTTTTGGTACTCCGGCAGCTTAACCAGTATCCTACAAGCTCGCTTGCCTCCCACTCTGGTGTCTCGAACGCCTTCCATGTTTCTCTCCTCAAGCCGGTGGTGCTGAATCGCTTCTCCCGTAGATCTGTCCCCGCCTTCTCGGTGGCCGACTCTGATAATCTATGAGGTCAAGGAGGTGCTGGCGCAGAAAACAGTGAGGGGGAAGCGGTTCTTTCATTGACTGGAAGGGGTTTCGGGGCCCGGGGGAGCGGTGTGGGGAAACCCGAGGCCAACCTGTCCCTGACCTTCTCTCTAGGTTTCAAAAAAGGAGGGGGAGCCTAAGGGGGGGGGACGGTCACGGGGGTCGTGGGCTCCGCTGCCCCCGCGGCTGCAGGGGCTCCGGTGCGGCGGCTGCAGCTGCCCGCGACCACCCCGCTCCTGTCCCGGCCCCAGCGCCGCTCCCCTTACCCGTCCGCGCTCCGGTGAACGCTGTCCCCGCCTGTCCCAGCCGCCGCGCGCGTGCCCTGTGCTTTAGGCGGGGCGCAGCGCCGGCTTCTCTAGATTTAAAGGGCCGCGCCCCGATAATTGGTCAATTATCGGGGCTGGTTCTATTTTAGCGGTACGCCCCCTGCACTTCCTGCCAGTCTGTTGGTGTGCTTAGAGAGAGTTTGGTGTGCCTTAGAGTCCGTATTGCTTACCCGTGTACCAGTCCGTCCGCCACGTTTCCAGACCTTGCCTGCTTGCCGCCTGCCCTGACCTTCTGCCCGCCTCTGACCACGAACCTCTGCCGCCTGCCCTGACCTTCTGCCTGTCCCCGACTTCGCCTCTGGATTACGATTTTGTACCACGCAGTACCCCGGCCACCTCCGCAAGCAAGTCACGTCAGGGGTAACGACCTGGTAGCCTCACGCCGCAGCAAGTCCATCCCGCTTTGCGGCGGGCTCTGGTGAAAACCGGGGGCTACTTAGATTCCGTTCCCTGGCGTGGCTTAAGTATCATCGCTTGCGGGGGTCCAGCGAATCCACCGAACCCGTTACAATCATTCTTCAGTAGCCTATGCCTTACAGCCTACCGAACAAATGCCAATCCCTCACTTAAACCCTACTACAAACAAGACATTGTATATACTTCATCCAATGTTCTGTAAACTAGCCAGTAAGTTTATGCCACCCAGAAAATTGCCTGCTATTAATCTCTTTATTTTCATTATCAAAAGAAACCTATAGAGACTGGTGGATCAGATAAGTCCTTCATACACTTACCAAAACGTACCTAAAATAGAGGGAAAGACTTTGATATTGCAGTCGGGGTTAGACTGTAACTAAAAAGCAGCCCTGGCCCACGCACAGCCCTGACACATGGAAACCCCCTAATTACTGAGTCAGAGACAGGCATGTACAATCAGGGTCAAATGTATGCTGCCACTATACAAGCGCCAATACAGCTTACAAACCGCCATAGTGGTCAGATACCAGTTCAGGTTGCCTTCACATTACAATGAATATAGCACTGATCCAACACAGAAGCAAAATAACCACTGACATCAGGGACTCACAACGACATCTTCTCTGGATTGGAATTTTTCACTTTTTCTTGTCTTCTCTATCTGGTCCAGAAAGCCATGTCGACTTGTTCCAGCCATGACTCATCTCTGCAGAAATAACCACACAAACATCTTAGACTCCTCACTTTTCCAGCACCTTCATACCTGTTTCCACCTCTGTATTAACAGCCCGTCAATAGCACCCCAAGTGGTAATAAAAGTATCCATAGACAGCTGTAGAGCTTCCAGTTGTGCACCCAGTTTTATTCCTCTTTTGTGCCTTATATAGGTATATTGGTAAATCCCCAATATAGTATGTAAGTATACCCCCAAATTAGATTAGAAATGTAAGTAGACCCCATTTTAAGTAGGTGTAAACCCGAATAGGCAGGAAGGCCCCCTAATTAAGTAGGTAAGTAGCAGGGACGTAACTACCGAGATAGCAGGGGTAGCAGTTGCTACAGGGCCCCTGCGCTTAGGGGGGCCCCGGGGCAGCTGCTACCGCTTCCGCTACCCCGATAATGCCGCTCCTGGGCCCGCCGGCAGTGAGTTTAACAGTTCACTGCGGCGGGCGGGGAGCTGCGGGGTCCGGCGCATACTCACTCTGAACGCCCGGGCCCCCCGGCCCGAGCGTTCAGAGGCAGCGCTGGCTGGAGCTAGTAGTACGGAGCGCCGATTGCTCCGCTCTGCTACTTCCCCGCTGAGCGCAGAGGCTGCAGGGAGAGCAGCAGACAGGAGCGAGCAGCGCATCAGAGGAGCGTGGACCGAGGTGAGTAAGCGATTTCTTATTTTACCTACACCATATGCCTGCCTATACCCCCATATGCCTGCCTTAACCCCCCCATATGCCTGCCTATAATCCCCCATATGCCTGCCTATACCCCCCATATGCCTGCCTATACCCCCCATATGCCTGCCTATACCCCCCCATATGCCTGCCTATACCCCCATATGCCTGCCTATACCCCCCATATACCTGCCTATACCCCCCATATGCCAGCCTATACCCCCCATATGCCAGCCTATACCCCCCATATGCCTGCCTATACCCCCATATGCCTGCCTATACCCCCCATATGCCTGCCTATACCCCCTCATATGCCTGCCTATACTCCCCCATATGCCTGCCTATACCCCCCATATGCCTGCCTATACACCCATATGCCTGCCTATACCCCCATATGCCAGCCTATACCCTCCATATGCCAGCCTATACCCCCCATATGCCTGCCTATACCCCCCATATCCTGCCTATACCCCCCACACAAGCTGCCTGTAGACCCCCACAAGCCTCCCTGTCTACATATATTGGGCCCCCTTAGCTACCTAAACCCCACCTATATGGCCCCTATAGCCCACCTAACCCCTGTCTACCTGTATGGCTCCCTATAGCTACTTAAACCCTGCCTGCCTATATGGGCACCTAAACCTTGCCTATTTGGGGCCCCATATATCCTACCTAAACCCTGCCTGCCTAAATGGACCCCATATAGCCAGGGGGGCAGGTGCTGGAAAAGTCTGGATTCTAAGATATTTGTGTCTAAATCTGCAGGGACAAGTGGTCGGGAGATGTCATCATGATGGCGGACTGGACCGGATGCAGAACAAAAGAGAAAGTCAACGACTGGTCAGAGAAACGTCACCTGTGAGTCACAAGATGTAACTGCACTGTAATCACTTATATGTCTGCACAGGCTGTGTACACTGCTATCTACCACTATATGGTCACTGTATGGAGGTAATATACAGTCTGCAGAGCCTGTGTACCCAAGTGTCTACCACTATATGTTCCCTGTATGGAGGTAATATACAGTCTGCAGAGCCTGTGTACACTGGTGACTACCACTATATGGTCACTGTATGGAGGTAATATACAGTCTGCAGAGCCTGTGTACACTGGTGTCTACAACTATTTGGTCACTGTATGGAGGTAATATACAGTCTGCAGAGCCTGTGTACACTGGTGTCTACAACTATATGGTCACTGTATGGAGGTAATATACAGTCTGCAGAGCCTGTGTACACTGGTGTCTACCACTATATGGTGACTGTATGGAGGTAATATACAGTCTGCAGAGCCTGTGTACACTGGTGACTACCACTATATGGTGACTGTATGGTGGTAATATACAGTCTGCAGAGCCTGTGTACACTGGTATATACCACTATATGGTCACTATATTATTATATATTATTATTATTAGACAGTAATTGGTCTTTGTAGACTGATCAGTAATAGTGTAGGGTATTATTCAGTCACTATGTGGTGGTAATTTGTGGTCGTGTTCTGGTGGTATAATCAGGTCCTTATGTAATAGCGTTATTGGTAATGTTAGTCTCGGTATAGTGGGATTTGTTTGGTAGCAGTATGATGGTGATATGTATGGTGAGGTATTTGCCCCTTGTATTATCTACATTATCTAGCAGCATGTACTGGTACATGGTCGTGGTCAGGGAGGGGGGGGGGGGGCCCATCCAAAAGTTTGCTTTGGGGCCCTGGCTTCTCTAGTTACGCCCCTGGTAAGTAGGTTGCCTCCCCCATTGAATAGGTACATAGGCTGCCATTAGGTACTTAGCTATATAGCCCCCCGTTAGGTGGGTAGGTATATAGGCCACTCCATTTGGTAGGTAGGTAGGTAAACACTAAAAAGTATCAGCAGCACTCTAAGGATTGCAAGAGACTATCAAACAAGGAATATATTAACGATTTCAAAATGAAAATTTTAGGTTTTGAACAAAACTGTGAGTGCCCATCCACCAACGACAATGGACTTACACTATAAGCATTCTCACCTCGGTTGGTGCCCTCAGTCCCCCACACCAACCGAGGTGAGAATGCTATAGTGTAAGTCCATTGTCGTTGGTGGATGGGCACTCACAGTTTTGTTCAAAACCTAAAATTTTCATTTTGAAATTGTTAATATATTCCTCGTTTGATAGTCTCTTGCAATCCTTAGAGTGCTGATGATACTTTTTAATGCTTACTTACCTACCAAATGGGGTGGCCTATATACCTACCCACCTAACGGGGGGCTATATAGCCATTGGTGGATGGCACCAAAAAACCTCATATTTTGAGTGCTGATGATCATTTTTGTTTTTGGAGAAAGGCCCCCAGAAGGTAGGTATATAGGCCTACAAAGTAGGTTGCTAGATATATAGGTCGCCTGTTAGGTAGGTAGGTATGTAGGCCCACTATCAGGTCATTATATAGGCCCCCTCAGTAGATAGGTATATAGACCCTCTCAATACACTGGTAATAAGTAATAAGTGCCTATTAAAAATATAAAAATAAAACTCATCTTTCTCTGTTCTTCTACCAAAAAATCACCCTCCTCTGGCTTGCTTCCAGTGTGGGCAGCTTGACAACATCACATCGCGTGCATTGGAATGCTACTTCTGGCATTTCATGGCCTGCATGTATATGGCGGAGTACCTTGTGCTTGTGGCCTAGAATAGGCAGTGATGCAGGTGGCATGATGATCACTACATCACACCAGCTATGCCACTTACTCGTGTAGGCGACAACCTTAGTTACAACTGTATGCGCATCCTGAGGGGTCCACTTTGATATTCACTGGCGGCCTGGAACCTAGAGGCCCACCTACTTATAAACTTTGTTTAGAACTAAAAAGAATCCTAGAAAAGGGCACTAAAGCTTGTAGAATGTCTAAGGTACCTATGATACATCAAACAATAGCAGTCTCTATTTACAACTAAACTACTAAACCTAAAACAACATTGTACCAGACCTATGATATGTGAGACTTTCTGAAAATATCTATTTTTTTACGTGCAATTTGTTACATTAAAAACAAGATTAAAAGAGTACACCAACTATACAAAAAAGAAAGGTATTGGAAGAGTAGGACCAACTGGAATCTTAACCATGCATTCATACCCCCACAACAATATAATGCACCAAAACATTAGGAAAGTGTTAACATTATTATACATCCAGATATATCAATGAATGGTGCATATATATGACAAATACTTAACAAGACGCACTATGATGTCAGATGCATAAACAGATAAAGCAGTAATCCAAACACATTTGTGGAAAAAATAAAAATACAAACCATGGGCTGAGACATCCATCCACACAAGGCAAAAAGCCAAGTGCTGAAAACAGGTGAGTCTGCATACATTGCAATGACCACAGAAAGATGCAAATAATAAATACAGGAAAGTGCAAGTACATATATCAACATAGAAGGAACTAATACTCACCTACCATGTTTTGCTTGTTGCTGTGTCACAGAATACTATAGATGCTAATGATTTAAAGGGGTTCTCTCACTATGCAGTTTCATAGTCACAGCCAGCTTTTCTTTCACTCTGCTCTCCTCAGGTTGTGGATGGTTCTATAGCAGTGACTAGCATATTTAGCTTCTCTCCCAAGCTTGCTGAGACATTACAAAGAGCAGTGCAGGAGAGTTAATTTGTAAGTAAACAAAGATACACAGGCTGTAAGGAGTGAAAGCAAAGGCTTATCAGTAAAACAACAGCTAATCTTGTTAGAGATAATTCGTTTTTCTCCTGAGCTCAGTCCATTCATGGGGTCACTCCCCGCTCTCTGCTCAAGTCTGAAACAGAGTTACGGTCTGGAATGCAGGTTACCATAGAAACTTGTGTGCACTCAAAAACACATCAAATGTCTCTAATCTCATGACTAAAGTAAAATCAAAAGACCAATGTATTTAGAAAAAGTCTTCATTTAACGGTCCCTCAATGTTGTAGAGAGAAACCCCTTTATCACCTTACTAACATTGCATGTATGGATACGTCCTGATGCCGGTAAGGGGCGTTGTAGCGGGAACACAGCGCGATGTTATATAATGACTGAGCTACTTAGACAATATTTTTTAGTGACAGGGGTCAGTGGAAGGCCTTAAAATAATCACCTTCCTAAGGTATTTAATAAAATACCACTAATATCATGTACACGGAACACAAAAAAGGTTAATATAAAATTTTATAATTTTCTGAAATCCCAACTATTAAAATATATCCATAACAATCACATAATTTTTTTTTTAATAAAGGCACCATCAAAAGAGAGTACCAAGCCAATACATAAGCAATACAAAAGAGTATTAAATAGAGGGATTAAAGACTGACAAAATAATAATCACTGTTAAATAAATACACCCCACACACCAGGCATACGCTGTTACGTAATATAACTCATCACCTATAATATATTGTCAGTAACAGTAATGAATACAAAGTTCAAGTGCATTAATATTACCAAAACTAATTCATTAAACCTCTGGATAACATAAATTTTCAATAATAAAGTTGTAACCAGAAGGTTACATACACTATATAAGAAGACACATATGCTTGTTTTTCTCACTATCCGACATGAAATCAGAAATAACCTTACTTGTTTAGGTCAACTAGGATTACCAAAATTATTTATATTTGCCAAATACCAGAATAATGAGAAAGACATATTTTTAAGGCATTTTTATTACTTTCTGCAAAGTCAAAAGTTTATATACATTTCATTAGTATTTGGTAGCATTGCTCTTAAACTGTCTGACTTGGGTCAGACGTTCTGGATATCCTTACACCAGCTTCTCACAATAGTTGGTAGGGATTGTGTCCCCTTCCTCCTGACAGAACTGGTGTAACTGAGCCATGTTTGTAGGTCCCCTTGCTCACGCCTGCCTTTTCAGCTTTGCCTATAAATTTTCAATAGGATTGAGATCAGGGCTTTGTGATGCCCACTCCAAAACACTCTAGAAAACAATATTTGGTCTGCACATACAAAAACTTTTTTGAAAAAAATGAGCATAGGTGCACACTGGTGTGGCAGCAATATTCTTACACATTCCAATATCAGTAGCACACTATCAACTAAAGAAACTATCAAAAGGCACATAGGAATTTTTGAAAAAGCATTTTTGCTATTTAGGATACATGAACATTTTTTGAGGTTTTTAGTTCACATTTTTGATCAAAACTGCTTAAGCCCACCTCCCAATCTTCAAGGGGACCTCAAATGCAGGTGGGTTCCCACACTAATGTTTCCTCTCTTTAGGGCCTGTTCAGACCTCCACACTTCAGGGAGTGAAGGCAACAGCTACTAAGTACACTGCATTGATTTAAAAACCTGTGAAGTTGGGTGGAGTGCGAAAAACCAACGAGGAGGCAGCCACTCCTCCATACACAAGCTAGAAAATAATATTTGGCTTTGCACATCCAAAAACTTTAAAAAAATTAAAAAAAATCATGTATCCTAAATAGCAGAAATGCTTTTTCAAAAATTCCTATGTGCCTTTTGATAGTTTCTTTAGTTGATAGAGTGCTACTGATATTGGAATGTGCACTCCAAAACATTGACTTGGTTATCCTTAAGCCACTTTGTAGCCAGTTTGGCAGTATGCTTCGGGTCATTGTCCATTTGGGAGACCCATTTCCACCAAAGTTTTAACTTCCTGGCTGATGTCTTGAGATGTTGCTTAAGTATTGCAACATAGTCTTCTTTCCTCATGATGCCATCTGTTTTGTGATGTGCACCAGTCTCTCCTGCAGCAAAATAACCCCACAACATGATGCTACCCCCGTATTTCACAGTTGGGGTGGTATTCTTAGGCTTCCAAGTATCTCCCTTTTTCATCCAAATGTAATGATGGTCTTTATGGCCAAACAGTTCAATTTAAGTTTTGTCAGACCACAGAACATGTCTCCAAAAATGTAGGTCTTGGTCCCTGTGTGCATTTGTAAACATTGATCTGGCTTTTATATGTTTCTTTTGGAGTAATGGCTTCTTCCAGACAGAGTGGCTTTTCGGCCCCTGTTGATACAGTACTCTATTCACTGTGGATAGTGACACAGCTTCCACCAGCATCTTCCCAAGGTCTTTTGCTTTTGTTCTTGGGTTGATATGCACATGTCAGACCAAAGCACGTTCATCTCTGAGACATAGAACCCGTCTCCTTCCTGAGTGGTATGATGGCTGGACATTCCCATCTTGTTTGCACTTGCATTTAATTGTTTGTACATATGAACAAGGTACCTTCAGGTATCTGGAAATTGCACCCAAGGATGATCCAGACTTGTGCAAGTCCACAGTTCTCTTCCTGATATAATGGCTGATTTCTTTAGACTTTCCCTTGGTGTTACACACAGAAGCAGTGTGTTTCTGGTGTGCAATAAAATACATTCACAGCTGTGTCTCTAATTAACTCAGATGTTGCCAAAAAACCTATCAGAAGCTTCCAAAGACATGACATCAACATTTGGTCTGTCCCAAATGCTATAAAGGCATAGCAATTCTAGTGTATGTAAACTTTTGACTGTGCAGAAAGTAATAAAAATGCCTTAAAAAATTCTCTCATTTTTCTGGCATTTGGCAAATATAAATAAATTTGGTAATCCTAATTGACCTAAAACGGGTAAGGTTATTCTGCTTTCATGTCAGAGAGTGATATGTATCTTTTTATATAGTGTATGTAAACTTCTGATTTCAACTGTATGTAAAGATAAATAAATAAACAAAGATAATAAAGTGCAGATGCTGTAAATTATAAATGAACCAAAGTAAATAAGGGACTATTCCCCCTGACGAAGCAACAAGAAACGCGTATTGGGGAACGGGACCTGGCTGGTTTCATAGGTATGCCTTTAAATATTACATGATTTTGTATGATCTCCACACCTTATTTCCTTCAGTTCATTTATAATTTACGGCATCTGCACTTAATCATCTTTGTTTATTTATCTCTACATATTATTGACTATTTATGTGATCCGAAGGTTTAATGAATTAGTTTGGGTAATATTAATGCACTTGTACTTTGTATTCATTACTGTTAATGACCATATATAACTGTCGATGAGCTCTATTACATAATTTGAATTGAGCATAATAATAATAATAATAATCTTTATTTATATAGCGCCAACAAATTCCGCAGCACTTTACAATATAGAGGGTATAAGCACAGACGAACCAGACATTACATTATAGAAAAGCTACTTACAAATCAGACACGAGGTGTGAGGGCCCTGCTCGAAAGAGCTTACAATCTATTAGGGTGTATGGGTGACAAGTGCTTGGTTTACATGGTCCAGCCATGTTACATACATATAGGGTAGTACACATAAAAAAGTGGATGAACCTGCCATCCCAACCATACATCTATATACAGATAAGTGCCTGTGGGTGCCAAAGTCAGAAGTAAATGAATGTTGACAGAATTTGGGGTTAACAATTGGGGATTTTGGGATAGACTTGTCTAAGAAGATGAGTTTTTCAGAGCGCACTTAAAACTGTGAGGGTTGTGATGGGGCTTGATCACATGGGTAGCAGTTCCAGAGAACTGGGCAATACGTGCAAAATCTTGGAGACGGCATGGGAGGTTCGGATGATGAGGTGTGTAATCTTAGATCAGAAAGCAGAGCTAGAGAGGGGGTAGTTTGGTAGACAGAATGAGGGAGGAATGTAGGGAGGAGCACGCTGGGGAGAGCTTTTTTGGGTAAAGAGTGATGATTTTATGTTGTATTTTGTACTGAATAGGCAGCCAGTGCAGTGACTTGACACAGGGTAGAGGCACAAAAAGCGGCTGGAAAGAAAGACAAGCCTGGCTGCGAAATTCAGGACAAAATTGGAGAGGAGAGAGTTTAAAGAGAGGAAGACCAACAAGTAAGGAGTTACAGCAGTCAAGACGAGATAGAATAAGAGCTACAATGAGAGTTTGAGCTGTTTCCACAGAGAGAAATGGACGGATTCTGGAGATGTTCTTGAGGTGCAGGTGACAGGAGCGGGCACGGGAGTGGATATGTGGGGTGAAGGACAAAATCTGAGCTAGTAATAACCCCCAGACAGCGGGCCTGCTGCCTAGGAGTTATGGTGGTGCCACACACGGAAGAGAAATAGCAGGTGGGTTGGTTAGTAGATGGTGGGATGACTAGAAGTCCGTTTAGTGAGATTTATTTAAGACAGAAGAGGACATATGTCAGAACAGCGGACAGTCAGTCACTGGTGTTCTGTAGCAGGGCGGGAGTGATGTTCACGGAGGAAGTTATAGTTGAGTGTCATCAGCATAGAGATGGAACTGGAAGCCAAATCTGCTGATGGTTTGTCCAATGGGGCTGTGTAGAGTGAAAAGAGGAGAGGACCAAGAACGGATCCCTGAGGAACTCCAACCCGCAAGAGGAAGAGGAAGGGGGTAGAACCGAAAATAGACACTAAAGGGAGCGGTCAAGAGGTAGGAAGAGAACCAAGAGATGCAGTGTCCCCGGATACCGATGGCACTGAGCATGTTGAGGGGGAGGTGGTGACAACAGTGTCAAATGCTGCAGAAATCCAGAAAAAGCAGCAATGAGTAGGAAACCCCGAGATTTTGCTTCAGGAGATCATTTGAAACTTTTCTGTGGAGTGTAAAAAAGCGGAACCCGATGCAGAGGGTCAAGAAGAGAGTTAGCAGAGAGATAGCGGATTAGGGGAGAGTAGACCAAAGTTTTTCCAGGAGTTTGGAGATAAGGCAGGTTACAGACTGGTCGGTAGTTTTGGGAGCGCAGGAAGGGTCCAGAGAGGGCTTTTTTCAGTAAGGGGGTTATAACAGCATTTTAAAAGGGGGATGAAAATCCCAGTGGAAGAGAGAGGTTACAGATTGTAGTGAGGTGAGAGAGGACAGCTGGAGAAATGGACTGGACAAGGTGGGAGGAATGGGTCACAGAGCAAATTTTGGTGGGCGGAGCAGACAGGAAAGCCGGACACTTCTTCTTCCTGATGCGGGTCAAGGGCTGAGAGAAGATTAAGGACTGCGGGGAGGGAGAGGAGGGTAATTAATTGGAGATTGTGAAGTGATGTTTTGCCGGGTACTGCGTTTTGTCTTTGAAGGTGAGTGGCCAGGGCCCTTTAGCACAAGGTCAGTGACCAGCCTGAGCTTAGGCCTGAGGAGGGAGTGGAAGGTGTCGAACAGACGTTTTGGGTTTTGTGTAATGTGGAGATGAGGAGGTGAAATATTCTTTTTTGGCGCAGTGAGGGCAGAGTGGTAAGTCCGAGCATGAATTTGGGAGTGGAGAAAGTCTGCAGTAGCTTTTACTTTCTCCACAGCCCCCTTCAGCACATCTGGGAAAATCGCTGGAAAAACGAGTCCCGAGGTGTGTTGCCCAAAGGGTGCGGGGATATACTCTGGTGTTGCGGTGTGTGAGTGGTGCCAATATGTCCAGGGTGGTAGTGAGAGTTTCATTGTAATGTTTAACAGCCAGGTCAGGAGAGAGAGGAGATTGGGGGCAGTGAGGACTGTTTTGGTGTCTGTGAGTTTTCCCGAGGTTTATAGAGCGGAGATTTTGGAAAGGGCAAATGGGTAGGTGTCCAGAAAAGGCTGAGAGTAAGTGAAAGTGAAGGAGAAAAAGGGTTTTGATCAAGAGTTCATAAGGAGAGTTGGTAAGATTAGAAATTGAGCAGAGGCAACAGAAGACCAGATCAAGAGAGTGCCCATCCTTGTAACTCATACTGTAATAAGTCTATACAATATATGGGTTTCTCTATTCCACTTAAATTATTGATATAATTTATCTTTGCAGTGATAGTCTAATTTTTTTGAGATGCACTAGTATTTTGGATTGTATCATACAAACAAGATTTTTTAGAATTTTTTAGAACTCTCTAGTTCAGGCATCCTCAAACTTCAGCCCTCCATCTCCTTCAGGATGCCTGCTCTAGTTAAATCAGAATTAGGTTCAACCAAGAAGTGAAATCAACCATTACCAATCCCTTCAAATATCCTCACCTAAATTGTACCTACCATGGTGAGGTTTGGAAGGGTCCAAAGTTTTTCCACCCACTTACTATGGAGAGCATTAAAAGAAAGATCCATTTCACATGTTTATCAAATGATGTAATTTATTTAATCGAGTACCAGTGTGAGTTGGGGTAAAGTATGTTGGCCGGACAATTCAGAGGTTGAAAGAACATTTAAATACATTCACAAACATACCTATGCGCAACCCAGAAGATTATTAGGCTATGACCACATGGCAGAAGACAAAATAGTTGTCAGATTCTAATCAGAATCCAACCAGTATTTTATACTTGGTATTCGTTTTTTTTGCACCTTTTTTGCACCAATTTTTGGATTGCAACCGTCCCATTCAATTTTACAGTACTATAATCTGCTGTTTTCAAGTGAAATATGATGGATCATAGAACATATTCTAAGTTTTTTTTACCCAATTTTCGGATTTAAAATCCAAACTCAGAAAATCAGAGCTGTGTAGACTACAGCTCGAATTTTCTATTGAGGTCTATGGGGATGATTTACAATACCGAATACACTTTGAAATCTTAGGGTATGTTCACACGGCTTATTTTGGGGCGTATTTCGTGGTGCACTGCCCTTAATACGTGGGGGAATGTGCCCCATAATTACGATAATCCATAGCTCTCATATAGAATTATGGATTACGCCTTGTCCTCCCGCGTGTACAATACGATCGTATTGTACGTGTGTGGAGATAAGTGACGTGAGTAATGCATGTGTATGGGGCCGCTGGGCTGTACGCGCCACAATACATCGTGTGAACATTCCCTAACAGCCATGTCATGTAGAAGTAGCCTTAAGATTACTATGTACGTATATTGTTCTTTGCGAGTCTCTGCATTTATGTATGTTTCTTCTTTATGAATGGAAATGAATTGAAAAAATTAGAATATAAAAGATAATTGATATTAATAATTTAAATCAAATATTAGAAACTCATATATTGTATAGACTCTTTACAGTATGAATTGCAAGGTTTAATATAATACATTTGTAAGCCCTTAAAAATAAAACAAAGTCTTGAAGAACCGCTTAATATTCGAAGATTCAAAGATATTCAAATTTTTTGAGATGCATTAGTATGTTAACTTTTTATGTCCATTTTTACTTTTTTGTTTTTTAAGCCTTAAGATGGGTTTTATTGCATCTAAAACATTACATGCTGGACATTTTACAGTGGTGTTATGTAATAATTACTACTAACTGCTTTGCAAATTTACATCTATAGCTAGACTGAAGAAATTAATATGTCTGTTAAAGAATAGACAACTTCTAAAATTGTAAAAAATGAATGAACAAAGAAATTATTACAGTAGTTCATCTTCTAAGTGGCAGCAATTATTGCTTTGTAAGTGCGGGCACAAAAAAAATCATCAGTCTAATTAATCAGTCTTCTTGATAACATGAAGATAACCCAAACTGCTCTGAAAACAGAATTATGATTTTTTTTTTTTGTGTCTAATGGAATGATCAGCAGATGAATAGCTTATTTAAATAGTCTTCAAGTAGCAGTCTAACGTTGGTACTGTAGGACTTCAGCTCATGTCCAAACACCGTATTGGATAAACTGAGGGTCTGACCTCAGAAAGCCTTAGGGTATGTTCACACGGTATTTTTTGGGCCGTATTTTAGTGTGTTTAATGCGATGGACAAGCTTCAAATCTTCCGTCATTGAATATAATGTCTATGCCTTGTCGTTCACATGAAGCTTATTTCACAAGTGTAATTGCAAGCCGTTTTATTGGATGCAGTTACAGCTGTAAATATAAGTGACGTCAATTATTGAGCCGTTTTTCGCTCGTAAAATCCAATAGGAAACAATTGGGGATAGGATTTTTCAAAATACACCTCTAATCAGGCGTTTTTGGAAGCTGATTTTGAAGAGTAAATTTATACTTCAAAAACCACTGTGTGAACATACCCTGATTCTTTCCTGAGTACACAACAACAGGTCAATATACAATGCCCATAATGTAAATCATAGACTATCTAGCTGCTAACTAAATATAAATATACCCCATTAGCCTTGACCTGAGCCTCCTGCATTGCACCACAAACAAGTCTGGAAGCAGGAGAGCTAGTCACAGCCCAGCATCTGCCCCCTTTCTGAATATCTCACACCTTTATTAAAATGCTTTCCCAGGTGTCACCTAATGAGCCTAATTAACTCAAGATTTGGAGATGAACTTGTCCACATTCCCAACCAGGTCCTTCTCCAGGTCTTCCAATCAAAGCACATAGCAGAAGACACCACAGTGTAGTGGTGGAAACATATACTGAACACTCATTCCTGACTGCTATAGAAACATATTCTTTAGGACCAGTTCTTTATTTAATTTAAAAACTATATTATAAAAGTAATTCTTACTAGTCATTATGTATTGTGTGAGATCTTTTTTATACAATAGTATAATTAATTATTTACTTTGAGATGTCTTATGTTTAATCGTAAAACACAACATGTTTTTAGTAAAAGGGTAGATTGGCTATTAGCTCTACTGAAAAAAATTCCAGTAGGCTAGTTGGGTCATGAAATCAAAAGGCTGGCGTAGAAATCATAGAAATGATTACAGAGTCTGCAGTAAATGGTGCTGGAGGGGGGGGGGGGGCTGGTGAACACCACTGCAAACTGTATTTAGATATTGTGAGTCACATGAACCAGGCCTCACTCAAAATCTGCTCCCACAGGAAATCACTTGCTCGCTCCAAATCTAGCCAGCTATCTGATGCAAAGGAAGCCACTCTCAGTTGGGAGTTGAGCCTCAAAGGCCTTTTATTATTCTGTTCGCACCTTCACCAGCCTCTACGGGGCAAAGTAGAAAAACATCAGAGGATGAAGAGTCTATAGTTCAAAAATTACAAATACATCTTTATTGATAACATACATAAAATAACAGAAGTTATTAAAAGTCGGCATATCAAGGAGTCCAAAAAACTCCAGGCGTATGTAATTCCAAAACATGCACAGAAATGTATAGGTGGAAGTGTATATAAGGTGCTCCAATAGATATACAAGGCAGTATATATAGGTAAAAAAACTTTCAGGCATAGACAGATAATATAAGTAATATCAGTAATATAGAAAGATATACAATAACCTATCATTAAGTTACTGCCGTTAACAATTTTGGTATACTTCAAAAATACAAGAGGTCCCAATATGAAAAAGTCGTGCACAAAGTATATGAATCAAATATATATGGGATACTCCAAAGGATACTAAAGGCAGAATCTATGGGTCAATATGTGTCACGTATAGACAGATGGTACTAATAGTATATCGGATATAGCAATGTAAATACTCCCATGGATGAAAACTGCAGATAGATATGGAAGTATACCTCAGAGAAAAAAGAGGAGATCACCAGCATGGAGGAATGACAGCCCGGTCCCCAACGCGCGTTTCGCGTTATGCTTCCTCAGGGGGTGTTTGTACTGGGATGTCCGCTCAGTTTAAATGTCTCCAGAAAGGTTACATAGCAGCTGCGACTAACTGCGGCGCATGCGCCGTGTTCGGAGGGAGACGGACCAACCATGCCCCGCTTCCGGCCGTCAAATGCGAGTGCGCATGCGCGGATGCTAAACACATCCGGACACGCGCACCGCACATCAAGACGCCCCGAGCGAGAAAATGGTGTCAGAATCCCCACACGGGGCATGCGCACAATGCGCTTGCTGAGGGATATGTGTATAGATAACATAAAATGTCTCAAAAATACTAAAAATACATAAGGAACGCATATAAAGTATACATAATGAGATTAGCACACAAGGTAAGAAGTACATATAGTATAAATAGAGGCATATACCAATAATGTCACTATCAAAAATATATAATAAACAGTATATGCATATACATCAAATTCCATTAGAAGCAATGTGACCATCTCAAACTGCATACTTCAAAAATGCCATCCCACATAAATAGCAGGAAAAACACAATATTGCTATATGCACATATTGATTGCCTCCAAATGCTGAATGAAAAAATGATAGATGGTCCAAGGTCTCAAAGGTTCAGATCCAGCATCAATGTCAGTTATGGAGGAGGTTCCTATCCAGAAGATATGTATAGGTGGACATGTATGCAATCTGGAGACAAGTAAACAGAAAAACTGAAGGGAACTATGCCCCAGCTGATTACGTTCATGGGTAAATTGAATTCCAATGAACACAATATTAGGCTAACCTTCAAAGCGGATGGGAAAAGAGTGGAGTTTCTTGACATCCTTATTGAGGCTGACACAAATGGGACGTTACAAACCGATGTGTATCGTAAAGATACCTCGGTCAATGCCTTATTGCATGCTTCATCATTCCACAATTCCTCTACTATCAGGGCCGTCCCGGTTGGACAGTTCCTTCGTGTTCGAAGGATCTCTTCTTCTGATGCTACCTTTGAGTCTCAGGCAAGGGACCTACGTGATAGATTTTTGGATAGGGGTTATAGTAAAAGATGTCTGAAAAAGGCATATTATCGGGCCAAAAAAACCCCTCGTGACAATTTGTTAAAACCCCAAAAAGAAATCCAAGACAATACTGTACTTTTTATCACTACATACAATACCAATGTCGGCTTTGCGGGGAAATTTTGGAAGGTGGTCCGATTACAAACGACCCAGTCCGGAGATACATCTCTAAATCCCCCCTCATGACAGCGAAGAGGTCGCAGAATCTTGGCGACTTACTTGTACAGACCTTTAAATTTTCCCCCAAAACAAAAAAACCCCTTCGTTCAAGGGGCCATACAAGGCTTTTTTCCGTGTGGGGGGTCGTGGCATGCCCCAATTGTTTAGGACTAAAGTTTTCCAAACGATGGCCAATACCCATTTCAATTCGTTTAAAATCACGTGGGGGCACCAAAATTTTATATATTGGCCCCTTTTGCCCTTTTTCCCAAAGTGTTGTTGGTGTGTACACGGGAGCTGAAAATACATACGCGAACATGTCGAGTAAATGCTGCCCAGGGAACGGGGGATAGGGAAAATTTAAAAACCCCTGCCCAGGATTTTCAAAAATCCCCAAAATTGACCCTAAGGGATTGAAATGTGGGGATTGACTGGTCCCCCTTTTGGGTCAAGGGGCAATGCAGCGCGCCGGGAAACAAAGGAAACTAGGTGGATTATATCCTTAAATTCAATGTCACCCAATGGTTTAAAGAGAATTTAAGTTTTGCGTCATTTCTCTGAATCCCTTGGATTACTCCCTTTCGTGTGTTTTTTTTTTTTTTTGTTTTTTATTCTAGGGTTTCAAACCTAAGTGTAGGTTTCCATTTGTTCCATGTCCGCTTATATTTCCTTGTTTGACCGTCTTTTTTGTTTTATCTTGTTTTTAACTTCAGTTTTTCTGTTTCTTGTCTCCGATGATACTTTCCACCTATACATACTTGGGGATAGGAACCCCCCTAACTGACTTTGATGTGGACTGAACCTTTGGCCCCTTGGGACCATCTTTCTTTTTTTTCTTCAGCTTTGGAGCAATAAATATGGCATATAGCAAAATTGTTTTTTTTCCTGCATTTATGGGGGAGGTTTTTTAAAGTATGCGTTTAGAGGTCCATTTTTTTCTAAGGAAAAGATGTATATGCATTTAAATGTTTATTATATATTTTTGATAGTGACATTATTTGGGAATGCCTCTATTTATATATTTACTTCTTTTCCTTGTGTGCTAACTCATTATGTATACTTTAATCTTTTCCCTTTTGTTTTTTTGTATTTTTTTAGACTTTTTTTTTCATACACTTCCCCACAAGCGCATTGTGGCCCTGCCCGTGTGGGGGGTTTTGACACCAGTTTTCTCGCTCCGGGGGTCTTGATGTGCGGTGCGCGTGTCCGGGTGTGTTTAGCATCCGCGCATCGCACTCCATTTACGGCCGGAAGGGGGGTGGTTGGGCCTCTCCCCCCGAACACGCGCTCGCCCATTTTAGTCGCAGCTCTATGTAAATTTTCGGAACATTTAAACTGAGCACTCCCAGTACAAACCCCCCTAGGGAAACATAACGCGAAAACGGCGTTTTGGGGCCGGGCTGTCATTTCCTCCCTGCTGGTATCTCCTCTTTTTTTCGAGGTATCTTCCATATCTTCGCAGTTTTCATCCATGGGTATTTACATTGCTATATCCATAACTTTTAGTACCTCTTTATCGGATACTTTGACCCATAGATTTGCCTTTTTTTCCTTTGGAGATCCCCCATTATTGATTCTATACTTTGTTCACGATTTTTTCAAATTTTTGGGCCTCTTGTATTTTTGAAGTATACCAAAATTGTTTAACGGCGTAAACTTAATGTAGTTTTGAATTTTTTTTATACAAGTATTCTTAATTACTGCTATTTGAAAAATTTTTTTACCTATAATTTTCTGCCTTGTTACATTGGGCACCTTTATACCCCTTCACCCCAAATTTCTGGGCATTTTTGGAATTTAAAACGCCGGGAGTTTTTTTTTGGGCTCCTTGAATGCCGACTTTTAATAACTTCTGTTTTTTTAGTATGTTACAATAAAATGTATTTGTAATTTTTGAACTATAGACTCTTCGTCCTCTGATGTTTTTCTAGTTTGTATCTATGGAGAGCAGTTCGTCTCTGAGAGGTGATTCTCACCCAAACAAGTTTAAACTATTATCAATAGTTGGACTTATTTATATAGTGTCTACGGGGCAAAGGTAGACATTTCATCCAAAAGGCTAAGCATCAAATAATTTTTACAGACGTCAAGGACTTATAGAATAACCGAACATCACATTCACAACTCGATTTCATATTTGGACATATGAAAGCGCCACATACACATAGATGCCACTCTCTCATTTGGAGGACCAATGAGTAGAGAGAAATGAGTAACTGGTACCAGGAACAGAGCAGCATAGCTTGGACCCATCCGGTGCTGATGATACCAGGGGTGCAGCTCTGCACCATTCCCGGGCTGAGATATGGTCCATTTAGTGTTAGAAGCTAGAAGCAGCATGGCCCTGGAGGGAGGTAGAGAGAATGAAAGTGAGGGAGGAGAATATAGAACCTTCCAGGGGCATGAGGAAGGATGTCCAAGTATAGTTAAAAGTAGGGTTTCCCAGCAACCCAAGGTTCTCTATTGATAAGGAAGGTGTGATGAATATGACGAAAGTAACCCCCCGAGCTTTTCACAAATTCACTCGGTTATTGCAGGATTCAAGACTTCACCCAAGCTCTTCCACTGGTCAACACATGTCATTGAGGAAGCACACAATTAAACAAATGTTCCATCCATAGGAAACAAACCCAGCAGACAGTCTGAGCCTCAAAGGAGTCTCAATAATTTCATTAGCACCTTGGCCAGGATCCTGGCACTAGAGACAAAGCATCAAAGGAGATTAGCAGTCACAGTAGAGTAAGGATTTAATAAGAAATTATGGAATAACCGTATGTCACAGGCACACCCCAGTTTCCTATTTTTAAATATGAAGTGTCCCACATGCATAGCTGTCACTCCCGTGTTTGTAGCACCAACTAGCTGGGAGAAATGGATAACTGGTACCAGGAGCAGAGCAGTGACCCAGTGTTTCGTACCTGGTTGTAGCTTAGCCACATCCAGTTCTGATGGTACCACTGGATTGGTTCTGTCCCATTTCCCTGCCAGGATATGGTCCAGGGGGTTGTGCCGAGTGTACCAGGAGCATCCAGAACAAGCATGCTACATTCGCCCCTGTGTATGCCCAGCACAAGGCCAACCTAAGGTAAATAGACACATATTTCTGCTTTCTTTTGTCTGTACCTCTACACCCATATTATATTTGCACCTCTGACCATGTATAGCTATATCCCGGTGTATGTATTGTTTGTGTAGTCCACGCACAAGGCGAATAAAAAATATATAAACTTTGATCCCGAGGAGGTCTGTTGTCCCGATCAAGCCAAACTCACATGTCCATCTCCTCGGTCTTTTTATATATCGCTAAGTGGGTTGGTCCCTGGCCTATTATAAGCCTGTAACAGACCAGGACATGGTGGCTTTCTACCGGGCTGGCAGAATTCTGTTTTATCGGTGTGGGTAAACATCTCTCCCAGCCATCCAGGGTTTTGGGTGAGTGGGGTATCCTCCCACACTCGCTGGGTCTTGCTGTGCTCGTGTGGACAGGGGTTAACTGTGAAACCGTATCCGGCTGACCTTGCATACCCTTAGAGGGAGCACAACTTCACAAATCCACCCCAATTCAGGCCGTCGACCCTCGAGTGGGCTTTCCTGACAGGAGTATATGCCACAAGCATATCAGGAGCATCCAGACAGGACCAGTGGGCTGCATTCACCCCCATGCAGGCCCTGCACCTAGCTAACCTCAGGTAACTTGACACATCTTGCTGCTTCATTTGTTTGTACTTATACCCTTTATGTATTTGCACCTCTGACCATTATATGTATAGCTGTAACCCCTATGTATGTAATGCTTGTCGAGCATGTCTCTAAGGCGATTAAATATATAAAATTTAATCCTAAACTATTCTTTTGTCTCGGTCACATGAACCACACGTCCATGTTCTCTTTCTCGAATACAACGCTACCTGGGCAGGTCCCAGGCCTGGTATGTGCCTGTAATGGACCAGGCATATATCTAATGAGGAACTGGTGGCAGTCTACCAGAGTTCTGTTTCACAGGTGTGGGTAAACAGATCTCTCTCAGCCGTTCAGGGATGTGGGCGAGTGGGGTATCCTCTCACACTCCCTGGGTTTTCCTCTGCCCGTGTGGACATGGGTCAACTGTGACATAATATCCACCCATATGGGGCGTACAATGCCACAAATATGTCCCAAAGTAAGGCTGTCAACCCTTGAATAGGGACAGTTTACTAACAGGGGAAGATACAATTGATTTGGTGTAAGGCCACGTTCACACAGCTTAAAATGGGACATATTTCAGTCCGTAATTACGCGCCGGAGTGCACAAATTACGGCTGGAATACGTCCCATTCATTACGGTAATCCGCAGTTCTCATAGAGAACTATGGATTACGTCTTCTCTCCCTGTTTGGCAAATATGCCGAGGGGGGGAGATACGTGACATGTGAATTACCAGCGGCGTATACGCGCCGCTGGTAATGAATGTCTATGGGCCGACGAGATTGTTTACTGACTGGAGGTAGGGCTGCTGGCTATTCTTCTTTTCATAAGAGAATAACTTTTATCTACCCCTTACAGTGTAGTAATCTGTGACATTTCACATAGAATTCGGGAATACTTGTTTAGCTCTATGATTTGGCTATTTTTTTTAAAGAGTTTTAAATATGGTTATAAGCATGTGGAGAAAAAGGCCCCTATACTGGCTAGAGTTATCACGCAGGCATGATTTAACCAACTTGGCTTACATGTATGGGTTGCTACAAATATGGACACACGAGATGTATTTGTTATAGTATTCTAACATTTTGAAGATCTTTTAAATCTGAAAATACTGAAAGGAGCAACAACAAAAAACAATACATAAATTGCATATGTAGTTTATCCAATCACAAACAGACAGAGATCTAATCTCATTTCATCTTATAAACCATGTAATTTTTTTTTTTTTTATACATTTAGGGTATGTTCACACGACTTGTCAGCGTAATTGCGCGCGCATTTCGCCACATATTGCACTTTATACGCGGCGAAATGCGCGCAGCAATTACAGTAATTCATAGCTCTCATAGAGAGCTAAGGATTACGTGTCGACTCCCTGTGCGTACAATACGATTGTATTGTACGCACGGAGGGGGGGGGGAGAATTGACATGTCAATTGTTTGCAGCCATTACGTGCCGCTTACAATGCATGTTAATGGGGCCGGCCATGCTTTGCTGGTCAGTGCGTGGTTCCAAAACAAACAGCATATTGCGGCCCATACTATACGCACCGCAATAAGCCTTGTGAACATACCATTAAGCCTCAGGCCTGAAAAATACTTAAAGGAGTTGTCTCCCCACAGGGTTTCAAAGAATGCATGAAAGAAATTCTCTGTCACTTCCTGGTTCATACTAATTTGCATAAGCTCCATGCTTGTACTGCTAAATTGTGCTTTCAGATGCTAATTAGATTAGATTAGCTTCTCAAACTACTGGAAGGACTTCTTATCTGATCCCCAAAACAAAAGCCCTAATTACAGAGCTGTTTACTTGAGATAAATCAAGCTTTTTACTGTCTGGCAGCACAGGACACTGACTGACACTGCTGACCTGTGTGATGACTCACTCTCTGTTATCTCATTGAACAAACAGCCCCAGGAGATTTGTTTACAGGTTGGTTACTGAGGGAACTGAAATAGCCACAGAGGTAATAAATTCACTTGTATCTCTTTAGGGAAAACAGAGGAACAATGCAATATATTTGGAAAATGTCTTTATTTTGTGTTCCCTACAATTTGAAAGCTATTCTTTGTAGCGAGACAACCCCTTTAATGAGCAGGCAACAGACGTCGCTGCAGAAACACTACCTGCAACGGTGGGCGGTCGTTAAGGGGTTAAATGTATAAGTGTGCGGGGACTTTGTCATAGTAAATAGTAAACCAACTATAGACGACAATTGTGCCTGTCTTAAATGTATTCTCTCGACCAACTATATAATCAAAAAGAGAGAGAAAATAGTCCTAAAACATAACTTTTAATAATTCTCACTAAAATGAAGTAGATAATTGTCTCCCTCAGAAAACCCAGAGATGTACAAAATAGCAGCTAGAGGGATACCTAATATACCCTATACGGACTAGATACACCCTAGCCTACCAAAGCAGGACAATCGTCCTGATAAGGACGCGCCCGCCAGGAACCTAACCCTAAATAACACACAACTCTACAATAAACTCCAGTCTAGTCCCAACATGACATGTTTCGATCAGCCTCTTATTTTACCTTTCTGATCACATTAGGGGACTGTCAAGAGGAAAACAGACCAAAGATACCGAGAAAAAGAGCGGCTACAAAATTCAGAATATAGCCACTATATAGCGACACAAAGTATAGAATGCAAACAGAAGATACTATCAGTCATCAGAGGCAAGGCATATATACATAAACTCACAATTGGGACCGGGGGTACCTTCACTGACAATGCAGCCTAATTAACAAGGGTAAAATTGCTTACCTATGTGTAGATTGCCACCCCACAGCCCCAAGTGAAGTATGCTGAAAGATAAATAGAGATCAAACATTACTACCCCCAATAGATGAATATGTGAATAGACGGCAGTGACACTCATCTCTCAGTTTGTTTAACTTACACATTAGAATGCCCCGACTCTCATCTCCAGCCATGTGAGGGCGTCTGCAGCTTCGGCCGCACTACGCCGACGGAGACACTGAGGCGCGCGGTCTCCCTGCTATAAGCGCGTGCCACACTGCGCCGCTTATTGACGTCAACCCGCCGCGTTGCTCCTTGCAAGGTATAGTGCACGGCGTCCGTGGTAACCCGGCCAAAGCGCGTAGTCGACGCAACACTGCAACCACACGGGCGTCTAGCACAACACAAGGGAATGCATCAATCCAATGTTCAGCCTAATTATTAAACTAACGGTATTTTAATGGCAAAATCATAGAGGAAATCAAATTATGACAAAACTCAGTGGGCAGGAGTAGTAGTTATCACAAATATGCCACACTTAAGAGTAAATAGAGAAAGAATATTTAATGCTTGAATGACACAATACATTATAGGTCAGGGGGACGCCAGAGGAAGTGAGATGAATTTAAATGAGCAACTAAAATCAAGTTGCTCATTTAACCCCTTCGGCGCCACAGTCTGTAGGGAATGTATCCAGAAGCATTCCTTTTGAAGTAATAACCGATTGACATCACCCCTTCTGCAAGTGGGGGGCATTCGATCAATACCCCGCCATTTCAAACAGGATGGATCACCCCCATGTGACTGATGAACATGTCGTGAAATTGGGGTCTCACGTCCATGTCGTACGTCGGCAAGATGTTCACCAATACGTCTACGCAGCTGGCGGATCGTTTTGCCCAGGTACCTCATACCACACTCACAACTTATTAAGTATATCATGTGTGGTTTTGCAGTTAACAAAATGATTAATGGAAAAAGTCTTACCACTTGAATCAGAAACTGTCGAGCTCTTGTCAATATAAGGGCAAAAACTACACGTCCTGCATTTGAAGGTCCCTTTAGGTCTTTGAAGCCAAGTCTCCCTACGAGGGGGTGCAAAATGACTGTGGACCAAGTGGTCCCTTAGATTGCGTCCCCGCCTGAAAGAGATGGACGGTGAGGTACCCAGGACATCCCGAAGATCGGGGTCCATTCTAAGGACATGCCAGTGGCGTCCAAGGATCTGTCTAATTTGAGGGGCCGCGTTGTCAAAAGTACCCATTAGACGTATAATCGATCCGACATCGTCCTCCTTTTTTGGGGAAGGGACAAGCAGTTTCAACCGGTCCTCAGAAAGGGCATGTTGATATGCCCTTCTCAGTACATAATTGGGGTATCCCTTGGCTAAAAATCTTTCCCGAAGGAGAGAGGCCTCCCTTTTAAAGTCCACAATCGAGGAGCAGTTCCGTCTCAAACGTAAGAACTGTCCACGGGGTATACCCCTCTTCAAAAGACCTGGATGACAACTCTCCCAGCGTAAAAGAGAGTTCGTTGCCGTGGGTTTGCGGAAAATCATTGTAGAGAGTTCACCTGATTCACTCTTGGTAATCCGTATATCAGGAAATGGTATGTTCTTGGCATGTATTTTTAGAAGTAAATCTGAGATTAAGGCTGTTGTTATTCAAGTGTTGTACCAACTGCCCAAATTCATCCACCGTACCATTCCAGATGATCAGGATGTCATCTATGAATCTCGCCCAGAGTGCTATTCTCTCCGAGAACACCGGTGAATCATCACCAAAGAAACAGAGGCCTCCCACCAGCCGAGGTACAGGTTGACATATGAGGGCACACAAGGGCTGCCCATCGCTGTACCCCGTAGCTGGTGGAAGACCTCCCCATCAAAAAAATAATTATTTTTGGTGAGTATGAACTCCAAAAGTTCAAGGACGAACTCTTTGTGTGCCCGGTATTGTATTCCCCTAGTGGACAGGAATGCCTTCACCGCCTGTAGGCCAGCACCATGAGGAATCGAGGTGTACAGGGATTCAACATCGATACTAGCCAACCGGGCGTCCCTGTCAACATCGAGGCCCTCCAGTCTTTTAAGTAAATCAGTTGTGTCCCTTGTATA
Organism: Phyllomedusa bahiana; assembly: GCA_025379985.1. Lineage (NCBI taxonomy): Eukaryota > Metazoa > Chordata > Amphibia > Anura > Hylidae > Phyllomedusa > Phyllomedusa bahiana. The sequence goes on along the minus strand of JAODAL010010237.1, from coordinate 30,199 downwards.
GGATGGTAGAGCTTGTACAAAGGGTGTTAAGACTTTGTCAATATAAATGCCGATATTCTGGCTTAAAGCATCTGCCCCTAATACAATGGGACGACCTTTTAAAGGGCTATAGCCCTTGTGTACCTTTGGTAAAGCATAAAAGGTTGCCACTCTAGGATAACATTGATACAGAAAATCAAATTCAGACTGGTCAATCAAACTGGCCTCCTTAGCTTGTATCAAGAGCTGTCGTAGTTCCCTTTGAAAAATGTTCATCAGGTCACTAGTAAATCATTCGTAACAGTTAGTATCTGAGAGTAACGCCCTGCACATGTCCCGATATTCAATAGAGTCAAGAATGACGATGTTACCCCCCTTATCGAAGGGATTAATACAGATCTCATCATCTCCTCAGTTCTTTCAGAATCCGTCGTTCACTGTTAGAAAAGTTATTCCAGGTACGTCCTCTTACATTCTCCAGGTCTTGTACTACGAGCTCTAAGAACACATCTACACAAGAGACCTCATTAATCGGGGGCATTTTTGTACTTTTTGCCTTCAAAGTTGTAAAGGGACCTTTACCTAAGTCCGAGTGTGGCATATCAGCAAGACCGAAAAGGAGTCTAAAATCCTCTAGCATGTCCACAGTGATGCCTAATTCTACACTTTCCCTTTTGTGTTTCATCATAAAGAATTTTCGCCACCGTAATTTGCGGGCAAACAGATTCAGATCCTTAATCCAATTAAAAAGGTTAAAGGAACAGGTTGGTACAAATGAAAGTCCTCTTTTAAGGATCTGAAGCTGCTCTGCTGTTAAAACCTTTCTAGAAAGATTGATAATCTGTGAGTCCTCATCCGATGTTACACTCGATACTGGGGTGTGTGTGTTCTCTCCCTCAGTTGATACAGGTTGGTGGGGTCTAAAAAACGATTAGCACCCCTCCCTCCCCCTTGATGCCCACGTCTGCCTCTGCCACCCCGAGACCGACTTTGATCTTGAAGATAGTTGCTTGGATTCCCTCTCCGAATCAGAATGTTCTGTCTCGGTAGAGGATAGATCCGTTTGGTGGTCTCGTTGATTATTCTTGGCAGTCACTAATGTGTAGGCCTTATTTTCCTGGAAGTCTGGCAGATTTCTTAAGAATTGTCGATGCTTCCGTTCCTTAACATGATATTGAAACCTCTCAACTGTTAACTGCAGTTGTTTCTCTTTAATGGCAAATTCAGGGTCATTGATAAATTTCTGTACCGCCTCAATTTGCTCTTTCAGTTTAGTGTTCAGACCCTCCAAAGTTACTTTTCCTCCTCAAGTAAGAGGGACATTAATCTGACAGAGCAGACCGTGACTTCTTTTTCCCATTTAGTGGCGAGGACGGTGACTTATTCTGACCTGACGGGACTATCGTGATTCGCAACCCCCGTGGAACAATGTTATTTTTAATGTAATTCTCAAGGGGGTAGTAATGTTTGATCTCTATTTATCTTTCAGCATACTTCACTTGGGGCTGTAGGGTGGCAATCTACATATTGGTAAGCAAATTTACCCTTGTTAATTATGCTGCATTGTCAGTGAAGGTATCCCCCGTCTCCATTGTGAGTTTATGTATATATGCCTTGCCTCTGATGACTGATAGTATCTTCTATTAAGTTTATTTTTTGCACCCTAACTAGCGACACTGTTTGCATTCTATACTTTGTGTCGCTATATAGTGGCTATATTCTGAATTTTGTAGCCGTTTTTTTTCTCGGTATCTTTGGTCTGTTTTCCTCTTGACAGTCCCCTGATGTGATCAGAAAGGTAAAATAAGAGGCTGATCGAAACATGTCATGTTGGGACTAGACTGGAGTTTATTGTAGGGTTGTGTGTTATTTAGGGTAAGGTTCCTGGCGCGTCGCGTCCTTATCAGGACGATTGTCCTGCTTTGGTAGGCTAGGGTGTATCTAGTCCGTATAGGGTATATTAGGTATCCCTCTAGCTGCTATTTTGTACATCTCTGGGTTTTCTGAAGGAGACGATTATCTACTTCATTTTAGTGAGAATTATTAAAAGTTATGTTTTAGGACTATTTTCTCTCTCTTTTTGATTGTTACTTTGTCATAGTATATTATAGAAATGACTGATACCTGGCATGCTTCTGAAGATGAGTTTATGTGCAGTTTATTAGGCCATGAGGGCAAACATGCCTAAAACGCGTCAGGATGTCTCGATTTCTCTGTGTGGTCTTACAAGGTTAAAATAAAAGCCATTTTTCATAGGATGCTAGAAGTTTTTTCCTTCTGTTGTCCTATATCCTATAAGTTGTTGAAACCCCAAACTAATCGAAAAAGCAATAAGAAATGAAAACTTACAAAGTAATGTAAAAAATGAAAACTACTGTAACCAAAATGATATGTGTCATAAGGTTAGGACATAGTATTATCCTCTGAAGATCCTCTTGGTTTACAAATCACAGGCAAAGGGTCTTATTAATCCATCATTTGTGGGATTTCTCTGCTAGGTCATATTGTGTTTATTTTTCATTCATTTTTAGAATTTATTTTTAAATAGGGATAATATAAATATGGTTATGATTTAAAATGCAAATAGGATAAAACTATACTGTACCTTCAAAAGGGATTTGGTCTACTTTGAGATGTCCTCTCCACAGCACTCGTCTTCCCTTTTTAATCAGGAAAATATTTGTTCCACCACATTTGGCTTAGAAAGGAGCTAGTAGGATTACCATGCTGATACATAGCAGAAGAAAAATCTTATACCGGGTTGTTCTGAAGAACTCTAAGATGGGGATCTACAAAGCAGATTACACCTACAGTACTTGGTACAAAAGCCTTTGTTGGGGATGACGGCTTCAAGACGCTTTCATTGCTCAGGTGGGATTTTGGCCCATTCTTTCACACAAACACTCTTCAAAGCCTAAAGGTTCTGTGGGCACCTCCTATGAATTCTGAGCTTCAGTTCCTACCATACATTTCCTTTATTACACAAAACTTAATTTTTGAAAATCTAATGCTTGATCTCTGTGCCCGTGTGGATTTGATGGAAGGTCATGTCAATAGTACCTTCAGAAAAATATTTACTGGTGATATATTAACTGAGTTCACTGCACATATATACTGTGTGTGTATATATATATATATATATATATATATATATATATATATATATATATATATATATATAATATACATATATATATACACACACACACAGACATATATATATATATATATATACATATATATATATATATTATATAATATATACATATATAATATATACATATAACACACACACACAGACATATATATATATATATATAGTGGCAGAGTGACCTTAGACGGTCACATGGTGTGCAGCCACTAGGTGGAGTACAGCAGGTGTCTTGTTGCCGATGCACCACCGAGGACCTGCTCTCTCGGTGGGGGAAGCCAGCTATTTGGTGTCGGTAACCGTACGTTGCTGACACATGTATCTAGCATGGCTGCTATGCAGTTATTATGGGCTGGCTTTTCCCGGGACGGTCATAGCGTTGGGTGGGAGGCCGCTCCCGCATTCCAGGTCAGGCTTTTGGAACATTAAAAGCCTGTCTCTAGAGGTAATCAGGGGGCGTGGTCTGCTACCTGGAGTTTGGTGTGGCAGTGGAGCTTGAAGGAGGTTCTGGACCCAGAGGCTTGAGGAAAAGCTGGAACCCAGTAGGAGAGTGGGTGATGTACGAGTTGCTGTTTGTGATGCTGGACAGTAGATCCAGGTCCTGTTAGAGAGGGTCGCTACTAAATGTGTTTAGGCAGGAGCTAGCTGGGCGAGGCTTTGCTTATTTCTTTACTTGTATCCTGAGCCTGAATAAAGCTGGCTGAGGCCAGTTTTAAAGATGTGCCATTGACTCGCTTACCAAAAGCGGCGATCCCAAAAGCCAAGATTGACGCCCAAGACGGAGGCCGAAATGGGAGTGGAACGTCACTAATATATATATATATATATATATATATATATATATATATATATATATATATATGTATATGTATGTATGTATGCATATATATAAAACGAGGGACATTTCCATGTCACCTGAAAGGATTACTCTTATATACATTGAAGGAAGTGATTACTGTACAGTGAAAGTTTGTACAAGTGATATTAAACTTATATAAAATGATCTGAAGTACACATACATGAATATCTGGCAACTCTATATATATTAAGAAGTGTCCTAAGGATAAGGGAAAATCCTGTATGTTGCCGCTGGAATAATCGGTGATGTGATTTATGTTAAGGAAAGAAGTTGGACATTTGAGAGCGTGGACAGTAGGTCCAGGTCATATTAGAGAGGGTTCTCTACTAAATGTGTTTAGGTAGTGGCTAGTCGGCTGAGGTTTTGTTTATTTCTGTACTTGTATTCTGAGCCTGAATAAAGTTGACTGAGGTCTATTTAACGTTAAGCCTGGTATTGTTGTGCCATTGACACGCTTACCAAAATCGGCGATCCCAAAAGTCAAGCTTGACCCCCAAGACTGACCAAGGTAGCGGCCGAAATGTGAGTGGAACGTCACGATCTCTCTCTCCTCTCTCTCTCTCTCTCTCTCTCTCTCTCTCTCTCTCTCTCTCTATATATATATATATCTCTATCTATCTCATATCTATATATATATCTATATATATATATATATATATATATGTAAAAAATCTAATAAATGTTTCGTAAAGTATAGATTATGATATGGGAGGTTATGAGTATGACATACAAGTGATGAAAATACAAAATTGTGTTGTAAAATACATAGGTTAACCTCATAACATTGTAGAAGAATGTTTGCACATTCTTTTGTGATTTTGAATATGTACCTGTAAATACAATATAGAAAATATTTCAATTGGCAAGGCTTTAAATTATAGAAAGACATTTGGTGCATGTGTAAAGAATTTATTTAGTTACTAAACTGTGGATGTAGCAACTGTGAAGGAGAGCTACGTCATGTGTTATAATGTGGTACTGGGTTACCCATAGAAAACAATAGATGAGGAAAGAAAGCAGGCAATACTTAGAGGCTGAGTATATTTGGTGGTAAGCTTCTGTGAGTACTAGCTCTCTTCATCAGACATGATGTTATTCAAGACACTGAAAATTCACAGACTTTTTATAAACCTAAGACATGGGTCTTCAAAGCAACTTAAAATAACTTCTCTTCCTATATTGCATTTTGTTATTTTAAGATCATTTAAAGACCCCTGTCTTGTGTATAAAAAGTCAGTGAAGGTTCAGCTTCTTCTATAACACCATGTCTGAAGAAGAGAGCTAGTACTCTGGAAAGCTCACCATCAAATATACTCGGCCTCTAAAAGGTATTGCCTGATTTCTTCACTCTTATCTAGGTCATGAAAGGCACAGTGTTGTATGCCATATGCGCAATATGCGCCACACATTTTATGCTGCAGGAGTTGGAAAACATGGTGCATATTTTGTGTTAAGACAGGAGAGAAGACCTCAATGTTAGTAGACTAATCTCTATGATCCTCTACATTTTGTTTATATCATCTTGTAAATAAGATTTAAAAAGATACTTGTACACAAGACCATTATCGCTGATGAGGCCATAAGCTACACAGCAAAATGTATGGGAAGATGAATATCCCGTAAAGTATTGATTTCCAAGAACATCTCCCCTCTAAAAAGAAGAATGTAACTATTGCATTGTTCCTGTCGAAACAGATGGACCTTGGATTTTGTGACATTAAGGCCATGTTCACACGGCTTAAAATGGGCCGTATTTCGGTCTGTAATTACGCGCCAAAGTGCGCCAATTACGGGCCGAAAACGGCCCAGTCATTACGGTAATCCACAGTTCTCATAGAGAACTATGGATTACGTCTCCTCTCCCCGCCGGGCGGGGAGATAATTGACATGTCACTTTCTAGCGGCGTATACGTGCCGCTAGCAGTGATGGTCTATGGTCCGGCAAAGTGCCGGCCCCCCGCTCACGCCCCACCCCGTCCACAAGCCGTAATTGCGGAGCGAAATTACGCCCCGCAGTTAAGCCGTGTGAACCTAGCCTAATACTGCATTGTTGGTAGAAGGAAAATTTAAGTATAGTAGAATTTGATTGATCATTCAAATAGATGAAAATTTTAAGAATATTTGCATTATTGATGGCAATATATACAATTGAAAGTACGGATAGGATACAGGAAAATCATTGTATTGTATTTCTCATATTTTCACAGGCGATAGGTCCTGTTGTCCTTAGGCAGAATCAGCATCTGATATTTCTCGAGATTTATAAAAAAGTGTTTTAATAAGAAATGACTTTCTTTCTTATGGTATTCATGTATATGAATTTACCTAATAAACATATTTATAGTTAATAGGTTACAAACCTGTTGTACATGTGTTCTTTGGATTTGATACTTTCAAAAATGCACAATCTAGGCTAATAATGCTTAAAAACAGCTACCGTATTTTTCAGATTATGAGGCACCTTTTTCCCCCAAATTTGGGGGGGAAAATGAGGGTACGTTTTATAGTCTGAACGCGCTCTCCTGGGCCGGCAAGAGGGTGAAGAGGAGCAATGCTGAGGGAAGCCAGCAGTATTTATGGGGTGAAACCCCACTGCCGGCTTCTCGCAGCATCGCTCCTCTTCAGGCTCCTGTCAGGCTGACAGAACGGTGTACAGCCGGCTCCCGCCACTAACAGCAGGGATGGAGGCGGCTCAGTCGCTGCTGTTAACACTTTATATATCTAGCTGAATGAGGACGCTCCTACGTCTGATGTAATGGGTAATTAATTAATGAAAATCCTATATACAGCAATAAGATAGCACTGCTTTATAAAGGACGAGGCATTCTGCCCGCTAGTGGTAAAGTACCTTAGTGGGACTAACTTAAAAAAAAAAAAAAAAAGTTAAAAGTTTAAATCACTCCACTTTCGCCATTTTACAAATAAAAAGTTACACAGAATTAGTAGCCATGTCCGTAAAAGGACAATCTATTAAACTATGAGATCATTTATCCCATATGCTGTACAGCACAGAAGAAGAAAAATTCCAAAACGCCAAAATTGTGTTTTTTTGGTAATTTCACATCTCAAAAGAATCGGAATAAAAAGTGATCAAAAAGTTGCATCTATCCCAAAATGGTACCAATAAATACTACAATGCAGCCCACAGTTTCTGCTTCAAATTTTTTTTCCCTACTTTCCTCCTCTAAAACTCAGGTGCGTCTTATGGTCCGAAAAGTACGGTATCTACACGTGAACTGTTACATTTTCTTCCTGTACAATCCATTAGATAGGGGACTGGGGTGTATAGAGTGAGCCAAAGTATGCCCAGAGTCTCTCATTCTTACTACCTTGTTCAAAAAGGGATGCATCCGTCTTCTGGCACAGGTGGCATGAAGTCATCAGGCCATGCAGGCAGCGTGATGACACTCATGCCACCTGTGCCAGACACTCCGGTCTCGCTCTCTGCTTCACAATAGTCTTCACCTGTATGCGCTCCCAGGAGCCGCATACAGCTGAAAAGATCGCCGACAGCGCCCGGGCCATGGCAGTTCCCGGACGCTATCGGCTGACTCGGGATTCCGCAATATGCACTCCCAGAGGAGTCGCATACAGCTGAAGTATCCATGCCGGCGCCTCAGCGCCATCAATGACTCGAGTATAAGCCGAGGACGGCTTTTTCAGAACATTTTTTGTGCTGAGTAACTCTGCTTATACTCGAGTATATACAGTACTTTTATTTTTCCTGCTACCAAATAACACAAGCATCCAATCCGCACTACTTTGAGAAATAAGGAGGCAGTGATTATAGCTGCAAACTCCTTGACTATCTCTAGACACCTAAAGTGGGCAATGTTTTCCTTATCTCCCAATCTTTTACCCTCACATCTGACTTCCCCTGTTCACGTCTTTCACAGCATTAAGACTTTCCCATCAAGATCCACACAACCCCATTATTCTCGGCCCGACTCACACTAACTGGTTCTCCTTCCTGCTGCATATGTATCTCATTACAGGTGCCCACCAACATATTCACACTGTTTCACCCTTCTCTTACAGGCTATCCAGCAGAAACTCCTGTAACTCCTTAAACCTCAAACCCATTACCCTCACTCCTGCAATACATAGCCCTCTGTCTGGTACTCTTTGGTATGCATGTTCTGTGTGCAACAAACTTCCCTTCATACACAACCTTTTCATTAAACGCAATCTATCCTTCCTTCGTCTAACAAAAACCTATCTGACACCTTCTGATACAACTTCTTGTCCTGCACTCTCTCTTATGGTGGGCATCAATTTGACCCCCCCACCCCCTGGCACAACCATGCTGAAGGTATTGGTCTTCTCCTGTCCCAATTCCATCTACACCCTCCTTCTATTGTCCTATTTTGTTTGGTAGGCAGGGTGAGTACTGTGTTGGTAAGGGTAAGTGTAGGGTTTTTAAGATTCTTTTTACCAATTAATGGTTAAGTTTTATCCAATTTAATACACCACTTTAGTTATCGCTTTGGTGAATAATCATTAGGGCTAATACATTTTGGCAGAAAGTGTCAGGTACTTTTTTCCTACAGTTCAGTTTACTATCTAATCCTTTTACACGTCCGTTTTTTTTTTTTTCAAGGTTTATGACACTTATAATGTAGTAGTGTCCTACCAAGTTGAAGTTCATAAAGGCCACAAATTCTAAGAATTAAAAAGTAGTCAACAGAAGCCATTTGATTAAAGCAAATGGGTAGATACTTACCCTTCAGCATTCAAGAAGGGCATGTCAGTTTCCAATTCATAAATACAGGCAGTCCCCGGGTTACGAACAGGGTAGGGACTGTAGGTTTGTTCTGAAGATTAATTTGTGTGTAAGTTGGAACAGGTATATTTATTAAATGTAACTCCAACACTTTTTGGATAGTGCAGGGAAGGGTTTTTACATTTGTTTTGCGGTCTTCTTTTTAAGAAGATTTCACCTCATTTTCACCTCATGTGCTGCTATGGCATGCTGGAACTTGTTCCACAGCTACTATCTACTGTGGAACATGGAACTACAAAAGTGCCAGCATGCCCATTAAGTCTCCGTTTGTAACTAGGGAACAGATTTAAGTCGGAACGGTGTAAGTCGAGGACTGCCTGTATATGTGTTGACACTGCCTTGAAAGCTAAGTGTTGGGGCAGTGAACAAAACAAACCACTATGTTGCCTTGTCCCTGGATATATTACATGGGGTGCAAAATGGGCTATATGACTGAGGCCGAACAGGCTCAGTATTTATGCAATAAAATATGAAACACAGAAGAAGCCGGTACAGATCATACAAATTACTCCACTCTTTGTAGAACACAAGGTTTTCCAATAAAATGCAACTTCATCCAGCTCTTACGTGTGACTAGATGTTTTGCAGAAGCCGATAAAATATATTTAAAGCTAAATTCACACATATATAAAAAAAACACAAAACTTTCCTTGAGGATAAACAAAAGGAATGTTACTTCAACACCATAATAAATAGTTCACTGTTGTACATTTGCATTCTGCATCAGATATTTCACTGTTTGCAACGGTCATATGATTAAGCGCAATACACAAAATATAAAAAAGGAATTTCCAGAGTCACAAATATTCTTTCCCTCGATAACCCCTGGTCAATGCTACTAGAGGATGAAGCTACACTACAAAAGGCCATTTACAACATATAAAAGCATCAGATAGTCCCTGACCTCTTGCAGCAGATACATTTCACATATACTGGGTCTTCTCTTTTTGACCTACAACAATGTATCCAAAACAGGCTCTAGAAAAGTGGAGTGATTATTTAAAGTGAACCAAAGTCGGAGGAAAAAAAACTCACTAAAAAGGAGCATACCCTCCATCCACACCATCATTGCATCGAAAAGTTACACATTATAGCTGTTTGGCCCAAGTACATTAGAAGATGCCAATAAGAGGTCATTTACACTTTTGAAAACTATCTAGTGTTATCAATGTAGGCAGGGAGATAAAGCTGATTATCATGTCTAGTAGATGAAAAAGCACATGTTATTGCAGCAACTCTTCCCATGATATAGGTTTAGAAAAAACTTCTCTCTCTAGCCATAAGTCATAGTTCATCTGAAAATCCTCTGGCAGCTCCACGTGCTGACCAAGCACACTCTGAAGACAGTTGTCCACTGGAAGGAATTCAGGGTTTCTATGAGTCCGATCATAACGGCGAGAGTTGAAGCGCTCAATGTTAGCTCGGAGTGCACATTCCTCAGCTTGAAAATCCCAGGGACGAGCATCGAGATCTAAGACAAAGGCGAAAGAACATAAAATAAAAGATTACACAAAACAATGTAAAATTAACAGTTTTTAACTACTTACCGACATTTGACGTACTAGTAAGTCATAGTGTCAGTAAAGGGCTTTGTAGTTACATAGCTGGCTGCTAATTACAGCTGACAACACGGAGTTATGACCGTTGAAAACAGTTCTGTGACTCATAGATGAATGGTGCTTTGGTCCAACATGTACATATCAACCCAAGAAACAAGTAGTGTATCAACATGGAATGAAAAGCCACTCTGTCAGGAAGAAGCCATTTCTCCAAAAGAAACATATAAAAGCCAGATTAATGTTTGCAAATGCACACAGCCACAAAGACCTACATTTTTGGAGACCTGTCCTGTGGTCTGACAAAAGTAAAATTGAACTGTTTGGCCATAATGATCATCGTAAGGTTTGGTGGAAAAAGGGAGAAGCTTGGAAGCCTAAGAACACCATCCCAACGGTGAAACAACATGGGGGTGGCGGCATCATATTGTGGGGTGGTTTTGCTAAAGGCGTGACCACTGCACTTCACAAAGTAGATGGTATCATGAGGAAAGAAGATTATGTGGCAATACTGAAGCAACATCTCAAGACATCAGCCAGGAAGTTAAAGCGTGGGCAGAAATGGGTCTTCCAAATGAACAATGACCCGAAGCATACTTGCAAATTGGTTAAAACGTGGCTTAAGGATAAACAAGTCAATGATTTGAACTGGCCATCACAAAGTCCTGATCTCAATCCTATCGAAAATTTATGGGCAAAGCTGAAAAGGCAAATGCGAGCAAGGCCACATACAAACATGGCTCAGTTACACCAGTTCTGTCAGGAGTAATGGACCAAAACTCCTACCAACTATTGGGAGAAGCTTGTGGAAGGATATCCAAAACGTTTGACCCAAGTCATATAGTTTAAGGGCAAAGCTGCCAAATACTAGTGAAATGTATGTAAACTTTTGACTCTGCAGAAAAGTAATAAAATGCCTTAAAAATTCTCTCTCTCAATATTCTGGCATTTGGCAAATATAATAATAATAATCATTTTGGGAATCCTAATTGACCTAAAACGGGTAAGGTGTATTCTGATTTCATGTCAGATAGTGAGAAAAACATGCATTTTTATATATTAAAAGTTCAAATTATCTCCCTTTTGCCATTTTAAAAATAAAAAAAGTATACATAATTGGTATTGCAGCATCCATAAAAGTGGAATCTATTAAAATATAACCTAATTTATCCCGTATGCTGAACAACGTAGAAGAAAAAAAATTCCAGACACCAAACTGTTTCTTTGGTCATTTTTACGTCCCCTAAACATTGAAATAAAAGTGAATAAAAAAAGTTGCATATATTCCAAACTGATACCAATAAAAATGCACCCTCACTCAAGTCCATAAGTAGAAATACAAAAAAAATTTACTGGTCGCAGAAAATGGTGCCGTGGCAAAAATAAAAAAAAAGAAAAATGTTTTTACAGTACTAAACCCATTCATGTTTGGCACTGCCGGGTTCATATGAACCTGTAGAATATAGAACGAATTGAAAAAACAAAGCTCCCGCAAACATGGCACAAGTACATTTTTCTTTTTTCACATTTTGCCCCACTTAGAATTGTTTTGCGGTTTCCAAGTATATCCTATCGTATGATAAATGACACCATTAGAAAGTACATCTTCTCCTGCATAATAAAAGCCCTCATATGTCTATATAGGTGGAAGATAAAAAAAGTTATGGCTCTGGGAAGGTAGGGAGGGAAAAACGAACGTGACAAAAAAATAAAAAAAAGCCTCGCGTTAAAGGGTTAAAAGTCCTACCATTTCCATACGCCCAATCATCATTCAATCGGTGTCGCACTTTCTGATAAATGGCTGACATGGTTTTCATGTTGCTTTTTCTCCACTGTCGCCCCAAGTACTTGGTCTGCACTTTCAGCAACTTGAGTACATACAGCTGCATCATTGCCTGTTTCACTTTAAGAGCTCTTTTAAGGATGGGGGCAGACTTGAAAACCACAAGCATCTATGGAAGATAAATTAAAAAGGTATGTGAGTGGACATTTATAAAAATATCTGTACTAGAAGAAAAACACCACAGTAGTGCACTGAGAACATATAATCAGTATGGTTATCAAGGACAGGACAGTAGTAGTGTAGACGACAACTGGACAGGTGCTTAATAGTTTGTGAACCATTAATAACGTTTTTATATTCCTGCATAAATTTGACACAAAAGAAAATCAGATTTTCAGATATGACCAAGTCTGATACTTTTGACTTCTTTATTTGGTCCGATTATCTTTATCTACTTTTAGGACAGTGATGAACACAAGGCGTTGCAGCACACCTGCAATGTTTCTTAGGCCACAATGTCTTTGTTAAGCCACCTTCCCTTAATAAAGGAGGTGTAGCCTTTGAACATCACCGGTGTGCTCCAACGCCTTGTGTTCATCTTTGCTAAGATTTAAGTGTAGTTATCTATTGACTGGCATGAACAGATACTCCTGGAGGAACTGACAATTACAGGTTTCATTCATGGGACTTTAACTAGACATGAACATAAACAATGTGAAGTTTTTGATATTAATAAAAAGTTTACAAGATTTAAGAAAAACTAAACATATATATGGTATCTCACAAAAGTAAGTACACCCCTCACATTTTTGTAAATATTGTAATATATCTTTTCATGGGACAACACTGAAGATATGACACTTTGATACAATGTAAAGTAGTCAATGTACGGCTTGCATAACAGTGTAAATTTGGTGTACCCTCAAAATAACTCTACATAGCCATCAATGTCTAAACGATTGGCAACAAAAGTAAGTACACCCCTAAATGAAAAAGGACAAAATGTGACCAAGTTGCCATTTTCTTTCCTCGAAGTCATGTGACTTGTTTGCTTTACAAGGTTTCAGGTCTGAATATTGCGCAAGTGTGCTAAATTTGGTGTTATCGCTCTCAGACTCCCTCATATTGGTCACTGGAAGTTGAATATGGCACCTTGTGGCGAAAAACTCTGAGGATCTAAACAAAAAAAAACAAAATTTTTTTTCCGTTATACATAAAGATGACCTAGACTATATGTAGACTGTCGGCACCATGAAACGAAGCTGCAGCACGGTGGCCAAGACCATACAGAGGTTCTACACAGAACAGCCTTGCCATGGTCAACCAAAGTGGTTTAGTGCACGTGCTTATCGTCCTATCCAGAGACTGTCTTTTCAAAATAGACGTATGAGTGCTGCCAGCATTGCTGCAAAGGTTACAGGAGTGGGTGATCAGCCAGACAGTGTTCAGACCATATGCTAAACTCCGCATCAAATTGGTTTGCATGACTGTTGTCCCAGAAGGAAGCCTTTTCTAAAGATGATGCATAAGAAAGGCCGAAAACAGTTTGCTGAAGACAAGCAGACTAAGGACATGGATTACTGAAACAATGTCCAGCGGTCTGATGAGACCAAGGTAAATGTATTTGGTTTAGACGGTGTCAAGCGTGTGTGGCGGCAACCAAGTGAAAAGTACAAAAAGACAAGTGTCTTGCTTACAGTCAAGCATGGAGGTGGGAATGTCATAGTTTGGGGCTGCATGAGTGCTGTCAGCTATGGAGAGCTACAGTTCATTGAAGGAACCATGAATGCCATCATGTTCTGTGACATACTGAAGCAGAGCATGATCCCCTCCCTTCGGAAACTGAGCCACAGGACAGTATTTCAACATAACGACCACTAACACATCTTCATGACCACCACTGCCTTGTTAAAGAAAATGAGGGTAAAGGTGCTGGGCTGGCCAAGCATGTCTCCAGACCTAAACCCTACAGAGCATCTGTGGGGCATCTTCAAACAAAAGGTGAAAAAATGCAAGGTCTCCAACATCCACCAGCCACGTGAGGTCATCATGGAGGAGTGGAAGAGGATTCCAGTGGCAACACATGGAGTTCTAGTGAACTCCATGTGCAAAAGAGTTAAGGTTGGGCTGGAAAATAATGGTGGCCACACAAAATACCGACACTTTCAGCACAATTTGTCCATTTACATTTAGGGGTGTGCTCATTACGGTATATATAGATATTTTTTTTATATTTCCAGGCTGGTTCTTTACTGGAGCAGTCTGAGTGCTGGGTGGGAAGACTGCACCCATGGGTCCAGGCCAAATTTTAAGCCTGATCAGTCAGGTGGACAGAGGGGGTGGTTGGCTGCCAGGAGTGAGCTGGAGCAACAAACAGAGCTGAGGAGAAAGCCTCTATCTTCCCCAGGATAAAGAGAGACAGACACAGGACTTGTGAGTATTGTTGGTGGTAGTGAGTGGTAGGCCAGGACCATTCTTAGAGAAGGATTCTCTATGTTTTGGCAGCGGCTAGAGGGCCAAGGATTTGTTGTTCTGCTTGGATATGGAGGGGGAGTTTGGAGGGAGCTTGTTTAATAATTGTTTATTTAAAAAAAAAAAAAAAAATGCCTTTTTCCCCTATCTTTTTTTTAAACTATTAAATAAATTATATGAACCCCAAAATGATACTAATAAAAAGTACAACCATTGTAAAAGAAACAAAAACAACCCTTTATGAGGCCACAAACATAAAAATACTGTTACAGGTCTTAAAATTCAGCAAAAAAATTAAAACCCTTTTCCATAAAACAAAAAAAGGCAGAAATTAGGGATAAGGATCTTTGAACAAGTATAGTAGATAAAGCAAATGTACATTGTTCTTCTGCTACTTTGTCAGCATTTGCTAATTCACGTTTAATCTTGGCTACAAGATACCAAACCTTCCTTAGTATATCCTTAGTATACATCCATTCATTTCTCAACTTCCAAAGGTTTCAAAATTAGTACTTACAACTGCAGAGATAAGGTGCTTTTAAGTTGTCAACACGTATTTCCTTTCAAAGTTTTATTTAAAAGGGGATCACAGTGTTAAATATGTATCTGCTGTAGGATAAGTTATATTAGTGTATATTGTTACAAAACACGCTGACCCTGTTTTCTTACCATGGTTCTCGAATGTTTCCACTTGGTCAGCTTGTTAAGGATGCGTAAAAGATTGATGCATGAAAACAAGTTTCGCCAACAAAATCGATTATTATCTCCAGCTTCCTGTAATAACATTACAAAACTGGTAAGTAAATACATTTACTGTTCGACTTACATAAACCGATTCACAAGACTTACCAGACTTTCTGCTGTGAGTTCCGGCAGTTCATGGACCACACAATAGGGGTAGTCCAGAACAGAAATGCTGCAAAAAAATAAAAGGAAAAATATTATACATGCAATTTATCTGAAAAGTAATTCAAAGTCCGGCTCCCACTTAGCTGTTTTCATTTTGTAACTGTTGATTTTATATTCTATTTTCTGTATATGACTACAGGGGTAGTCATGTTTCCTTAGCAGCTTTTAACAGCATTTAGAAAGATGCTTTATGGCAGCTATATGGACATGGGAACCTGTGACCGGGAGCAGACCCATTGACTACAATAAAAGTTTTCTAGGCATGCTTTGTGACCTGGATAGATGTCAGCCTGCAGGGAGGAGGAAGCTGTGACCACTGCCTATTGTGAATGGTGGATTCTGTGTTATCCATACACATTAGTGTCGCCTTTCAGTGTTATCCTGCCTGTGCCAATAAGGAGACTGCTGAAAAGTTCTCTCAGCAGAACAGTATGTGACAGTCTATTATTAGACCTAGTGGCCAAAGTAAAAAGTGAAGGATTTCCGGATTTAAATAAATAAATAAATAAATATTGATATGAAAAATTCTTAAAATGTGTTTAACCATAGGTCATATTTTGAGGACTTATTCCCTTTCAATTACCTGTTTTTGGCGGTGATGTATGACATAATATTTTGATTAAAAAATTTTAGTATTAAAGGAATGCAATTTGCAAACACCAGGTGCTGAGCCATATATTCCATCTAGGGAAAGGAAAAACATTTGGGTAAGCATCTTAAATATAACATCACACAAAACGAATAGACATACTATTGTTCTGAATATTTGGCACATACAGTATCTCACAAAAGTGAGTTCACCCCTCACATTTTCCACACACATTTTTTTTTCTTAGTGTAGTGATGAGATTTTTAAAATCGAACCTCCTTTTTTGTAAGTGTGTGTGTGTATAATTTATAGCATATTGCACAGTTTTTAGGATTTAAAAAAAAAAGTGCAACTGTACAAAAGAAAAAAAAAACTAATATAAATAAAAAAATTATCCTCATAGCATAGTAGATTTCAGAGACCTATACAAACCTGATAAACGTGGTTAAGTTTAAAGTGTTTAAGTAACAGCAGTAATACGGCAGAAATAGCTTTCACAATAATCTCTTTGTGTCGATTCACGTCTACTCCAAGTTTCATGCTCTGCAGAACGGTGGTCCTATAAGAGAAAATCATGGGGTAAAAATAAACAAAACACATAATAGGATGTAATTAAGAAAAAACAATTATTGTGCAGGAGTGTGAACAATGATAATACTTCTAAATACACTACACAGAGAATTCTTGTTCTGAACATCAGCAGAAACTGGCTTAGATGTATGTAGGAGGAGACCGAGTACGTTTCCAAGGTTCCTGTATACAGTATGGGAGGCAGCCTTGTCCAATCATATTACATTTTGATGCTGGCTCTTGCATTGGATATGGAAGCCTAGGACACAGGGTAGGACACGCTGTCTCCTAATGAAAAGATATATGCAGCCCACAGACCAGATTACTACCAGTCTTAATTGCTAGTTAGAAGAGAAATCTGCTGTACAATGTGTTTAGAAAAACCTATAATGCAGTACTGTAAGAGTTTGTATAACTTGAGGTACACGTATAAGCAACAGTATGATATATAAAAAAAAAGAAAAGAAAACTTCACAGAAATTGAAAGAAGCTAAAAGAGCCAACCTACACATGTGCCCGCTCATCACAGCATTACTTACGGCATTTCTTCTGGAAGCACATCTGCCAGAATATTAATTGAATCCGTCTTAGCTTTGGAAGTAGGTGCTGCAGCAAGTAAGATCTTCAGTAACGCAATCTAAACGGATTTGAAAAGTAACACTTACTATAAATCAAACAAAATAACTATTCTAAATAGATATCTAATGCACAACCCGCAAAAGCTGTTACTATTAAAAGTTGGAATAATAAAAGTGCTTGTATGGAATTACCGGACATAGTGTCCTTATTACAATTAAATTTCACTATTAAGATATTTATGCAAGAATGCCCCCAAAAGACTTTCACGAGCTTGAAAATCAGAACCAAGTTGCCTCTCATTAAATCTTTACACCAACACCTCACAGCTGGGTTAGTAAGCTTTGACTATTAATATGAATGAAGTTTTTTAACAGGGAGATTATGCCTTATATACAATTCATTACATACTGTCTCCAATTTTTTTTCATGTCTGTTGGGGCAGCCAACAGTCGATCCAGAGATTTGCTTTAGAGCAGCCACCTGGACACAAAAACTTAGACCACAAATCATTTACTTTGATGATACACTGTTGTGGGCATGCTCTGTAAAGACTTCTCTGTTAGCTACAGGGCTGTATCTGAGAGTGCAGCTGCGTAAGCCTATGTCTATACAGCACAGGTTTTCGCCATTTGATTTTAGTATTTGGAAACTGATGAAAATCCGACAGAAAACAGTTCACATAGACTTCAATATAAAAAACGACCTGTAGCCTACACAGGTAATTTTTTTCTGGTCGTTCTTGGCCGCTGGCGGTTTTAGGAACATGTTGTAAAATGTGCCGGAGTCTAGAACACAGGTGTCAAACACAAGGCCCGCGGGCCGAATCCGGCCCGTTGCCTTGTGTTATGCGGCCCGGCACTTGTTGCTGAGCTGTGCTCCGCAGCGGCTGCTTCTCTCAGTGAGACAGGAGCAGGCAGCACGGGCAGCACAGCTCAGTGAGCTCAGGGGGCGGGGCCGGCAGCACAGTGAGCTCAGGGGGCGGGGCCGGCAGCTCCATGCACAGTAGAAGAGCACAGACTGCCTGGCTCCGCCTGCTCAGTGCTCCGGCCCCGCCCCCTGCAGGCCTGGCAGGACGCTGAGCAGAGGAGCTTCCTGTCTGGTGAGAAGATGCCTGCTCCTGCGGAGGGCCGGTCACTGAGGCTGGTAAGTGGCTTAACTACTGGGGCCTTACCAGCTAGCCCTTTACCTCCCCAACCCAGGTCTTACTAGTTAGCCTGCCTCCCCCTCCCTAGGCCTCCACCATCTAGCCCCCTATCTCCCTCCCTGGGCCTCCACCGTCTAGGCCCCTATCTCCCCGTCTGGGCCTCCACCGTCTGGGCCTGCCTCCCCCCGCTGGGCCAGCCTCCCCCCTCTGGGCCTGCCTCCCCCGTCTGGGCCTGCCTCCCCCGTCTGGGCCTGCCTCCACCGTCTGGGCCTGCCTCCACCGTCTGGGCCTGCCTCCCCCGTCTGGGCCTGCCTCCACCGTCTGGGCCTGCCTCCACCGTCTGGGCCTGCCTCCACCGTGGGCCTCCGCCATCTGGCCTGCCTCCGCCGTGGGCCTCCACCATCTGGCCTGCCTCCCGCCGTGGGCCTTCACCATCTGGCCTGCCTCCCGCCGTGGGCCTCCACCATCTGGCCTGCCTCCCGCCGTGGGCCTCCACCATCTGGCCTGCCTCCCGCCGTGGGCCTCCACCATCTGGCCTGCCTCCCGCCGTGGGCCTCCACCATCTGGCCTGCCTCCCGCCGTGGGCCTCCACCCTCTGGCCTGCCTCCCTCGCTCCGTGGGCCTCCCCCAGCGGGCCTGCCTCCCGCCGCGGTCCTCCCCATCTGGCCTGCCTCCCCGCCGTGGGCCTCCACCATCTGGCCTGCCTCCCGCCGTGGGCCTCCACCATCTGGCCTGCCTCCCGCCGTGGGCCTCCACCATCTGGCCTGCCTCCCGCCGTGGGCCTCCACCATCTGGCCTGAATCCCGCCGTGGGCCTCCACCATCTGGCCTGCCTCCCGCCGTGGGCCTCCACCATCTGGCCTGCCTCCCGCCATGGGCCTCACCTTCTTCCTGATTACCATCAAAGGGCTGATTGTAACAGGAATACTGTACAAATGAAACTACTCCTTAATAGCTCTCTTAACTGTTAAGGAGAAGTTACATTTACACAGTTCTAAAATTAGGTCGGCCCTTTAAGGTACGCCGTGAGGCCAATGTGGCCCCCGGCGAAAACGAGTTTGACACCCCTGGTCTAGCAGAAAATTTACTATTGAAGTCTATGTAAACAGCTGGACATTTTTTGGCGCAGTTCTGCTGAAAAACTGCCCAAGCTTTTAAACAAGGCACATAGGTCCCAACTATTTAAATACCAGTGAAAACGGTCTAGAAAACCACGTCAAAAACCTCCCAAAAAAAAAAAAAACACCCAAAAAACTGATCGGAAAGACAACTGATTTGGACAAAAAATATTTACAAAATGCTCAAAGTGGATTTTAGGATTTAGTTTTTTGTCCTATGCAGTGTAAACCTAACCTTAAGGACTAAAAAAAAAAAAGAGGACTAAAAGATTGGAAGAGTGTTTAAATTAGGGACTGGGGGATGAGAGGGCTAATATAAAATAGGAGAGGAAAAACGGTAGAGATAGCAACCTGAAGTATTAGATATGAATATGGACTGGTTGCCACAGTTAAAGCAGTGTTTCTCAACATTACCTGTGCAATACTGAGGAAATCCTGAGGACTGGAGTTGAGAAACACTAAGTTAAAGGGTTAACCACCTCTTATAAAAATCATAGCAGCAGCTCCTAAAGCAACAGTAACAAAAAACCTTATACTCCCCTTTCTCCAGTCCTCTGTTCCAGCACTACACCGCTTTGATTGTCTATTTTTATTTTTTCACTTCTGAACAGGGATATCACCACTGCAGTTGTCGATTGGCTGCAGCAGCCATGTAAATTAGTGGTACATTACCGTATGGAAGTGAATAGCTCAGTGAATATCAGACCCTCTTCAATAATGATAAACTCTCTATCCCACCACAAGAGCAATTTTGAACTGCTTACATCACTAAACTTAATTGAGCAACACTCCACTACCCATGTAACTTAATCATCACATCCTGAACTTGCAAAGTTTCATACCTCTCAAAGGTCAAATAATTTGCAAGATAATTATACTGAGATTCTGCTTACAGACATTAGGCACTCACCATATATTGAGGTAAACTGGGGAGAAGACCTTGATATAAGATTTCTGCAGGAACTTGTTCAACTTCCTCTTCCCCCTTTGAACAAATACAAATATAATATATTAAATGAATAAAAACGTAAAAAAAATAGATGAAATATTGCAAAAATACTTACCCCTGAGAGGGGACATCTTATGAACTCTTCTTCTAGGCGAATCTGAACCTCAGCAATAGAAGTATATTTGTGCTGTGGAAGAGGCAAAAGTGATATTTGTAGAAGGGGTTACTGAAATAGTAGCAACCAACCATGTAAAAAATATGATCTTCCTCAGCTTTATTGAACACGGTGTGTGGATTTAAATAGTTATTTGCAACGGGCTGTGTTTTAAATAGAATATCTACATAAAAGTTTTCCCACTGACAAAGACATGAACAGTCTATAATTTTAACATTGAGAGATAGAATATCCAAAATAAAATCCAGAAAAATCACATTGTATAAATTATATGAATGTATTTGCATTTTGCTCGGAGAAATAAGTATTTGATCCCTCTGGCAAACAAGAGTTAACACTTGGTGGCAAAACCCTCGTTAACAAGCACAGCAGTCAGATGTTTTTTAGTTGATGATGAGGTTTGCGCACATTTCAGTAAGAATTTTAGTGCACTCCTCTTTGCAGATCATCTCTAAATCATTAAGATTTTGAGGCTGTCACTTGACAATCCGGAACTTAAACTCCCTCCATAAGTTTTCTATGGGATTAAGGTCTAGAGACTGGCTAGGCTACTCCATGACCTTAATGTGCTTCTTTTTGAGCCACTCCTTTGTCGCCTTGGCTGTATGTTTTGGTTCATTGTCTTGCTCGTAGACCCAGCCACAACCCATTTTTAATGCCCTGACGGAGGGAAGGAGGTTGTCACCGAGGATTTTACGGTAAATGGCTCCATCCATCCTCCCATTTATGCAATGAAGTAGTCCTGTGCCCTTAGCAGAGAAACACCCCCAAAACATAATGTTTCCACCTCCATGCTTGACAGTGTTGTTTGGCTCATAGGCAGCATTTCTCTTCCTCCAAACATAGCGACCACAGCACCTTCTCTCAATCACTCACAGAATCATCCAGGTGTTTATTGGCAAACTTCAGACGGGCCTGCACATGTGCCTTCTTGAGCAGGGGGACCTTGTGGGCACTGCAGGATCTTAAATCATTACAGCGTAATGTGTTACCAATGGTTTTCTTGGTGACTGTGGTCCCAGCTGCCTTGAGATCATTAACAAGTTCCCCCTGTGTAGTTTTAGGCTGATCTCTCACTTTCCTCATGACCAAGGATACCTTACGAGGTGAGATTTTGCATGGAGCCCCAGATCGATGTCGATTGACAGTCATTTTGTATTTATTCCATTTTCTTACTATTGCGCCAACAGTTGTCTCCTTCTCACCCAGGGTCTTACTTATGGTTTTGTAGCCCATTCCAGCTTTGTGCAGGTCTATGATCTTGTCCCTGATATCATTAGAAAAGTCTTTGGTCTTGCCATGTTGTAGAGGTTAGAGTCTGACTGATTGAGTCTGTGGACAGAAGTCTTTTATAAAGGTGACTATTTAAGACAGCTGTCTAATGCAGGAAACGAGTTGATTAGGAGCCAGAACTCTTAATGGTTGGTAGGGAATCAAATACTTATTTCTCTCAGCAAAATGCAAATACATTTACATAACTTATACAATGTGATTTGGGATTTTATTTTGGATATTCTATCTCTCAATGTTAAAAATTAACCTACCCCTAAAATTATATGCTCTCTCATGCCTCTGTCAGTGGGCAAACTTACAAAATCAGCAAGGGATCAAATAATTATTTCCTTCACTGTAATTTAATTCACCACACACTTACCAGCTTTAGAGTGCGAATACTCTCATGAATAGGTCGTGGTAAACCAACTACTGTATCTGTGTCACTGTAAAAATGTAAGAAAAAAGTTATAGTGATCACTGCATTTAAATCCTACTAAAGTAAAAAGTATAAAATAAAAATCTCGTACCTTCCAAGAGTGTATCCAATGAACTTACTGCGACTTGATTCTAAGAATATCTCAATGTCCTTCTCCCTATTTTAAAGGGAAACCACAAAATATTGTATAATATCGACACATATTGAGGGCTGATGCAGTTTGTCATGTTTGAGCTACTCTAAATTAGAAAGGGAACTGATAAAAAACAGAATTTTAATTTTATTTTTCCATTAGAGACATTTAACGTTCCCAATTAATCAACCTTTGGCATTACCCAGATCTATAGAGAATAACTACCTCTTCACAGCGTAAGGCTATGTTCACACGGCTTAAAATGGGATGTATCTCGCCCCCGTATTTCACACCGTACTGCACTAAATACGGGGCGACGTATGTCCCAGTCATTATGGTAATCCACAGTTCTCAAAGAACTATGAATTACGTCTCCTCTCCCCGCTCGTACAATATGGCGAAGAGGGGAGAGAAGTGACATGTCAATTATTCACGGCGTATACGCGCCGTGAATAATGAATGTCCATGGTGCCGCCGGGCTGCCGGCCCCCCGCGCACACGGCGTAACTGCAGGCGAAATACGTCCTGCAATTATTGCCGTGTGAACATAGCCTAAGAGTCTGCATGTTTAAATACTATGTGGGGACTCATGCTAGAGTTTCCAGTTTTGATCTCACCTCACTTTGGGTGCCCAGGGTAAACCTTTTGGAAAAGCAAGACGATCAGCAGGAGGTTGGGTAATTGATGGTGGCATCACTTCTTCCCGTTCGATGGAAAAAGGCTCTCCTTCTAAGCTGTTATCCTCGTCATTCTCCTCTTCTTCATCACGAGAATCATCTGTTTTGTATGGATCCCGCTCATTAAATGCATCTAGGTTATCCTGCTTAATAAGAGCCTAGAAGCACAGACACGAAGCCCAGATGTATTATGTATCTACCGACATTTATTTCTTGAGTCCTCCATTTCATAAATATTAAAACAGCGAGTTCATTCTGCATTCAATTGTGTTAATTAGGGACATTTCATACTTCCTTAGTTATTCTACTAGAATACAGTACGTAGCTTAAAACAAGCCACCACTTACCTTGTGCTCTCTTCGACCTCTTCTCTGTTGTTGCTCTATGAGATCAGATGCTGAAGCGGGTGGAGATGCAGCTCTCATACTGCGTATTACTTTAATGCTATCTTCAGGAAGAGGTGCCAGCCCCAAGATCTCACGCTTTTCTGCTTTCATTTTCTGCAAATCTTCAAACCCGCCCAGCGTGCACTGTAAAGAGACAATTTTTTTTTTTTCAAAATGCCCAAAACGGAATGAACAAACAAAAAAAAGAGGTCCTAAACTTACCAATACTGTCTTCCACAACAGCAACAACACCTTTTTCATAGGAAAGTGCGGAGCATGACCACTGCAGAACTTTGTGACCATTCCAAAAAGTAGCACAGCAAATGGCTCATTATTATATACGGGAGCGCCTGCGGTGGAACGACAGCAAAAGGCAGTGATTAATTTTAATGTGAAGTAGACACCTATTAAGTTGTCCATACATCTTCAACAGCGATTTTAAACACGTGTTTGGCTAATGGCTACTCCTGCGGTCTCCCCCACATACATGAATATTTAGCTCCGCTGTGGAGGGTAGAGAGAGCTGAGAGAAATGTCTGGCAGCGGCTCATCTGTACAGAAAACAAAGGGCTCAGATATTGAAATTCAACATGCCCAATCCTTCCCTCTTCCGTATCATCTGTCTGGGGGCAGCTGAAAGGGAAAACCAATAAGACAGTTGGCTGGTCCCGCCAATATTGGCGAGTTTGACCGTCTATTGTCTAAAACCTTTTTGCTTTTACATTGCAAAAAACATTTTGTATTTAGGAGTAGGTAAAATTATCCTAAAAGTCCATAAAGAGAATCTGTCACAGAGGTTTTTTTCCCCCACCAATTAAAACAAGACCCTGATACATATTCTTTTCTTCTTAGCTGTTTTTATTTTCTGATTGTAGATTTCACAATTTGGTCCTCTATATATGATTGTGGGGAAAGCAGCGTTTAGAGAGAAGCTTTACAGCAGCTTCATGGGCATAGGAGCCTGTGAACTGGATCAGTCCCATTGATTTCTATAGGAGTGTTTTCAAGGCATGCTCTGTAATCTTGGAAGAAGTCAGTAGGCAGGGAGGAGGAGAGGGGGAGCTGTGACTCTCTCCTTTTGTAACTGGTGGATCTTGTGTTATCTATACACATCGTTGTCACTTTTCAGTGCAACCCTGCCTGAATTGATGATGAGCAGACTACTGAAAATCTCTCTCTCTACGGAACAGGAAGTGCCAGACTATTATGAGGCCTATTGGCCAAAGTGACAATCGCAGGACTAAAGAAAGTAAAAAAAAATATTGAACGTGATATGGAAAATAAAAAACAACATAACCAAAAATCCTTAAAAAAATATGCTTATTGTAAAAAAATGAGTAAGGCCCTTTCACACGGTTATTTCGGCGGATTTGCCCCGAAAAATCCGTCGGCAAAACCTCCAAAAAAGTCACAGCCCCTTTTTCTATTTATTTCAAAAGAAAATACGGCCCTCGTTCACCGACCAAAAAAACCCTTCCGGTTGCCCCGGATTTGGGCGGCAATCCGGCGGAAAAAAATTGAATGTCAATTTTTTCCGGAGGGTTACCACCCACAATGATTGTGATGGGGGTGAATCGTCGGGGAAAAAAGTTACAAATACGTGCCACACTTGTGACACTTATTTGCAACTGATTTTAAAAATGATTTTAGAACGTATTTACATCGGAAAAAAACGTTGTAAATACGTCTGAAATAAGCCTGTGAACGGGCCTTTTTAAAAAATAAGTCAAAATTTTTATGCCATTTATTTAAATTGCAGCAATTGTAAATCTTAGACTCTTTTCAGACTACTGTCATGGCTTTCATTCTCCAAAAAAAATAAAAAAAAATAAAAGAAAACTAGTTTAAATAGGGTCTTTCAATGCACCCAATATACTTACTTGAAAATTAGTCTTTTGAAGTATAATTTAAGTATGTTGTCTATTTTGTAAAGAAGGTGGGACCTGCACCAATATCGGAAGTCGGATGCCAAAGTGTCAGTTCGAACACTTGCCGGTTTTTGGCACAGTCTTTTTCCCTTTCTATTGAATGATAAAAACACCGAAAACGCACATGGCGTATCAAAAGCCGTAGACCAGAATAGAGCGGTTTTCCTTTCTGAGTCGAGACTTTCAGGGGCCCGTTTCCGAGATAGGTGCAGGCCCCAGAGAGGAGACCCGCACCTATCAGGCTTTGATTGCATATCCTATCGATGTGCATTCAAAGTCTATGGTAGGAACCACCATTTAATACCATAAGGTTCTCTTCATACCACTGACATCATTGGTTCCCCATTTTAGTGCCACAGAATGATAGAATTCTGGTGGATGTTACTGACTTATGATTTGTAATGTTATCTGATGAAGGAAAACTGAAAGCAGTGTTAAGAGTCTTATAAATGCACTGAGAAACTACAACTGATATAATTATCCATACTGTTATCATCATACCTAGTTCTGCACGGAAAGTTTGTCTCAGGGTTTTCCAGTCCTCAGTATCAGCTTCACCTTCCTCACGTAATGTATCCACCATAAGGTACATGATGTTCAAAAGAACACTAAAACAAAGGCAGTGAAAAGAAATAGAAAACCTTCACAATCCATGAACCAAGTAAAACAAGACTGCATTAACCCCATAAGGACCCAGCCTGTTTGGGCCTTCCTGACCCAGCCCTATTTTGGAACTCTGACATATGTCACTTTCTGTGAGAATAACTTTTTGACACTTTTACCTAGCCATGGATTCAGAGATTGTTTTCCCCCGTGACACATTGTGCTTTAAGTTAGTAAGAAATTTTTTCCATACAATCCTTGTTTGTTTGTGAAAAATATCAAAATTTCATGAAATTTGGAAAAAATTGCGATTTGAAAGTTGGGAAAATTTCTGCTGCAAGACAATAATTATTCCCCACAAAATAGTTTATAACTAGCATCTACCATATGTCCCCCTATAGGTTTTGGGACATTTTTAACCCCTTACCGCCGGACCAGTTTGGCCTCTCTGACAGAAGCCCTATTTTGAAATCTGTCATGTGTCACTTTATGTATAATAACTTTTTGACACTTTAACCTATCCATGTGATTCAGAGATTGTTTTCCTCGTGACACATTGTGCTTTAAGATAGTAAGAAATTTTGGTCCAAAAAATGCTTGTTTATTTGTGAAAAATATCAAAAAATCGTGAAAAATTTCAAAAATGTACCAATTTTAAACTTCAAAAATTTCTGCATGTAAGACAGATAGTTATTCCACTCAAACTAGTTTATAACTAGCATCTACCCTATGTCTGCTGTAGTTTGGCATCATTTTTTTAAATGTCTTTTTTTTTTTTCGACATTAGGGGCTTAGAAATTAAAAAGTAATTTTCAAATTTTTCAACAAAATTTGCAATAATACATTTTTAGAGAACCAGTCCAGTTCTAACGTGATTTGATTGGCCGTATGTTAGATACCCCCATAAATGCCCTCATCTAAGAAACTACACCCCTTAAAGTATTCAAAACCGCATTTAGGAAGTTTATAAACCCATTAGGTGTTTCACAGGAATTAAAGCAAAATGGAAGTGAAATTTTGAAATTTCACTTTTTTTGCAGATTTTCAATTTTTATACATGTTCACAAGAATACGGTAAATGTGATCAGGGAAATACAACTTAATATTGATTCCCCAGATTCGCCGTTTCAGAGATATCCCATATTTTGCCCAGTGCATTATTTTGGGCTCAACCATAAGCCCCAGAAAGGAGGAGCACCTCCCGACTCTGGAGTCTCATTTTCATTACCATTTTATTTAGGGCCATTTCAGGTTTGCGGACACCCTAAGGTTCCAAAACTTAATAAACCCCTTAAAAATACCCCATATTGGAAACTAAACCCCTTAAGGAATATACCGGGGGGTTGTAGTGGCATATCGCCCCCACAGTGTGTCAAAAAAAAATTTTAGCGTTAGGCGGAAAATGTAAAAAAAAATTTTTTTCCAATAATCTCAATTTTAGCTGAAAAATGTTTAATTTTTAAAAGGGAAAACCTGGTAAAAAAGCCCCCAAAAACCCCTGTTACACAATTTTTTCCCAAGTTCGGCAATCCCCACATTTGGGTGTAATCTGCTTTTGGGCGCAGCAGGGGGTAAAAAAGGGGGAGGCTTTTTGGGCTTTTGGAACGCAGTTTTGGTGGGGCCATGTCGCATTTAAAAAAGCCCCCAAATACCAAAACCCGGTAAAATCTTCCATAAGTAAACCCCTTTTTGGGATTCAGCCGCCTCAGGGATTCATTGGGGGTGATTGTACATTTTGTGCACAGGTTTTTCAAAGTTTTTTTTTGCATTGGGCAATGAAAAGAGGAAAACGCAATTCCGCCATTGTTTTTTGGGCTTCAATTTTACAGCGTCGCCGGCAGTATAAATGACGATATCTTTACTAGGGGGTGGGTTACAATTGCAATGATATAGATTTTATATAGTTTTTTTTATTTTTTTATTATTTTTAAAACACAATAAAATGGGTTTAAAAAAAAAAATTGCGTTTTTATGTTTTCTGTTCTGAAGCCATAACTTTTTTCATTTTCTGTATACGGAGGGGTTTTGGGGCTTGTTTTTTTTGGATGGTTACTTTTTTTATACCAATGGGGGCATATGCCGCTTTGATCATTTTTTTTAAGGGTTTTTGTGGGGGCATTTTGAACAAAATACAGCTTCCTGGTAGGTTTTTTTTTTTATTTTTTAACAGCGTCACCGTGCAGTTAACTGACAGCTAGTATTACCAGCAGGTCGATACGTTTAACAGCGATCCCCAAATTTTTTATATTTTTTATGTTTTACTGCTTTTACACAAAAAAAAAAAAATTTTTTAAAAAAGGAAAACACTTTTTTGCACGCCATATTCTGAGGCCATAACTTTTTTTTTTTTTCGTATAGGGAGCTGTGAGGGTTTGTTTTTTGCGGGAAGAGTTTACATTTTTTTTGGGTAAAAATTTTTTTGGGGCAAAAATTTTTTGATCAGTTTTAAATCCATTTTTTGGAAGGGGGGTAAAGAAAATACTGCAATCCTATAGGTTTTTTTTATTTTTTTTTTAAACGCGCTCCCCGTGCAGTATCCATGACCATTAGCTTACTCTCTTGGGCGATACAATTACGACGAACCCTATTTATTTAAATTTTTTAAAATTTTTAAGCACTTTTAAAAAAAAAAAAAAAAAAGTATTTTTTTGTGTTAAATAATATTTATGCATCGCTGTCTTCTGAAGCCATAACTTTCTTATTTTTCCCTTTTCAGAACGTGAGGGGGCTTTTTTTTTGCGGGGTGAAAGAAATTTTAATTGGGATAACTTTGGGGCTATATGAGTTTTTGAAACGCTTTTTATTCCATTTTATTGCTGAGGATTACAAAAATCGCAATTTGGGGATGTTTTTTGTTTTTGTTTTTTACGGTGTTCACCTAGGGTTAATTAACAACGATTTTAGGGTGGGCGTTACGCACGCGGCGATACCAAATATGGGTACTTTTTTAATTTTTGATCTTTTTGGGGCATTGGGGTTTGTAAAGGGAAAAAGGGGGG
This sequence comes from Phyllomedusa bahiana, assembly GCA_025379985.1. Classification (NCBI taxonomy): domain Eukaryota; kingdom Metazoa; phylum Chordata; class Amphibia; order Anura; family Hylidae; genus Phyllomedusa; species Phyllomedusa bahiana. The sequence goes on along the minus strand of JAODAL010010237.1, from coordinate 1,147 downwards.
GTACGGTTTTTATTTTTTTTTTTTGTTTATGTTTTCTTTTTTTCAGTTTTTACATTTTTTTTTACTTTTTTTTACTTTTTTTCACTTTATCTTCTAAAAGCAATCTCAAATTTCTGTTAGAATGCACCCTGCAATTCAGTACTGTGTACTGGTCGCCAGACAACGCCTGTCACCATCCCACAATGCATTGCGGGCATGGTGACGTCACTGATGACCCCCGGGAAAATGCCGTTCCTTTTCCCCAGGGGTCGAGAGGAATCTGCCGCACTACATGCGCAGCCGACGGGGAGGGCAGGAGGAGCTCATTCCCCCTGCCTGCGGGGTTTTTTACGCACCATGAAGGTGCGGGAATGAAGCGGTAAACACCCCGGCCGGGGCCCCCTCCGGCCGGGGGTGAACCATCCCAGCGTAATTTACCGCTGGTCCCATGTTGCGAACGCGCGTGGTCGCCCCAAGCCCGCCATCGCCAGGGCTATGGATACGTCCATTTGCGGGAATCAATTCCCCAGGGGTATCCAACGCCCCATGTCGGGGAAGGGTTAAATGTCTTTTTTTTTTTTCGACATAGGGGGGTTTAAAAAATTTTGTTTAATTTCTACATTTTAAAAAAAAATTTGCAATAAAATTTTTTTTTGGGGCCATCCTTCTGACTGCTTTGAGGCCTGCATGTTTTGGGTACCCCCATAAGTGACCCATTGAGAAACAGACCCCCTTTAATTTTACAACACTATTTAGGAAGTTTTTATAACCCTTTTTATATTTTACAGAAATTTAAAAAAAGTGAAGTGAAATTTCAAAAAATTTTACTTTTTTTGCAGATTTTTAATATTTTATCCATTATTTACGGAATACAGTAAATGTGATAGGTAAATTCAAATTAATATCAATTCCCCCCTTTTGCCGTTTTTTTAAATTATCCCATAGTGGCCCCAGTGCATTTTTTGGCTCACCCATAACCCCCGAAAAGGGGAGCACCCCTATCTCTAGGTCTCATTTTCAATAATTTTTTTTAGGCCCCCATTTTCAGGTTTGGGGGCACCCCAATTGCTAAAAATTAATAAACCCCCTAAAAAAACCGATATTGGAAACACACCCTTAAGGGAAAAATCCAGGGTCATTAGTATATAGACCCCAACGTGATTCACAA